>VZQC01003175.1:1159368-1217126 GCA_009823505.1 Rhizomys pruinosus | reverse complement strand
GGACCACCCAGGGACATGTATCCCCTATGAATATAAAAAATCTAGTTAAATCTTTTTTCTTAACCCGAATTCCTCTCTCCCTGAAAGCTGTCTTGAAGTACTGAATAAACTTTTCTTCCTTAGACAGTGAATTGCCCATCTTTAATTTTTAGACAAAGAACTACTCACCTCTTTTCTCCGAGGATCTGGCTCTGTGGGTGGCGGGGCGTCCTCTTTTTATGGTATCGTCTGGCTGGACCTCCTTGTTCCTTTGTCTGGTGAGGGGTCTCTTACCTCGAGCCCCTACGTCAGGCACCAATATGACCCTGCCTGCAGGGACATGTAACTACAGGTACCCGAGGGAGACCCCAAAACCTGTAAGATAAGTGCAAGAGAGAAATGAGACCAGGCAAGCTCTTTGTCGAGGTCTCTTTTATTGTAGGGTAAACGTACAATTTATAGGGCAGTGAGGCGGGAAGAAGGGAGGAGGTAGGGGGTAACTCTTGTAAAAGTTAAAAGTTTACCAGCAGAAACTGTTTGCTTGTGATAAGCTTCCTCCGGAACATCAGGTGTGCAGGCAGGAAGCTTCTCTGCACTCCTGCACTTTTAGGGAACAGCTCTGAAGCTATTTCAGAGTTAACCCTTTATGAGCAGGCTTACAGCTCCTCACAGTTGTTAGGTGCCATGTGGGTTCTGGGACTCAAACCTGGGTCCTCTGCAAGAGGAGCCATCTCTCCAGCCCCAGGAAATTACTATCTTTAAATTTTTTTTATTAATTTTATTTATTTCTGTATGTATATGAATGTACTGTCTGCATGCAAGTTTGTGCACCCGTGTCGTGCAATGCCGCGGAGGTCAGAAGAGGGTGTTGGATTCCCCTGGAACTGGAGTTCTCCTGGAATTGAAGTATTCAGACGGTTCTTGGCCACCATGTGGGTGCTGGGGATCGAACCCGGGTCCTCTGCAAGAGCGGTCAGCGCTCTTAACCACTAGGCCATCTCTCCAGCCCCCAGGAAATTACTATCTTTAAAGGTAAAATACTTTAAAAAAAATCAGAATCCTAGCCAGGCATGGTGGTATACACCTTTAATCCCAGCGCTCAGGAAGCAAAGCTAGGCAGATCTCTGTGAGATCTTGGCCAGTCTGGTCTATATAATGAGTTCTAGGCCATCTGAGGCTGCAGAGAGACCCTGTCTCAAAAGACAAAAACAAACAAACAAACAAAAAAAACAGAATCCTTTTTGCACTGAGTGAAGAATGTAAAAACAGAAAGGATATGAGAGTTCAGTGACATGAGAGATTGCTTTTGAAACCTTCTGAAATTATGTTTTTATTGGTTTTAACAAGATTTATAACCTACTCAAAAATGCAATAGAGTGGGCACCACAAAAGAAATTTATTTGAAAGCACCCAAACCACCACATGAATAGTTATGATGTTCAGCAACATGTCCCTGTTGAAAAATAGGTTTTATAATCTATAATAGTGGATGCTGTACTAACAAGGTAAGCTGTGTGGAGAATAAAATGAAAATATTTCAAAAGTGCAGATTAGAGATGATTAAAGATGAACATGAAAAGGTATTTTAATGAAACTGCCTTTTGTCAATGCTGTTAACATCAATCACAATCAAATACCGGTATGAACTTTGAGAAGTACTCATGAACTTTAGCAGTAAGTTTTTTTTTTTTTTTTTTTTTTGTATGTGTACGAATGTACTGTCTGCATGTAGGTTTGTGCACCCGTGTCGTGAAATGCCGCGGAGGTCAGAAGAGGCTGTCGGATTCCCCTGGAACTGGAGTTAAAGACGGTTCTCAGCTGCCATGTGGGTGCTGGGGATCGAACCCGGGTCCTCTGTAAGAGCAGTAGGCGCTCTTAACCGCTAGGCCATCCATGCCTGTCTCTTAAAGCTAGATCCATCCTCAAAAGTCCCCAGAATCTAAACTGTTGCAGCAGTTCAAAAGGCCTAGTCCAAAACCTTCCCTGAGACTCAAGCCAACCTCAACTGCAAGACCCTATAAAACCTTTCGAAATGAATCTTTCATACCTCCCAGGTAGAGTGGTGGGACGGGCATAGGATACACAGACCTATTCTAAAAATAGAAAATAGGAAGTAGGTAGCAAGACCAAAGTCAGCAGAGCAATGAATCCTCAACACTCATACCTCGAATCTTAACATACACTGTGACAAAACAAATTAGTTTCCCCATCTCTGGCTCTGAGCCTGTGATGATGTCAGCTTGCTCATTTCTGAGACGTTCTCAAGCATTATATTTTTTATCTCTGTACAAGGCACATGGCTTTTTTTTTCTTCAATATATATTTTCAATTGAATTTTTGTGCATTTCATACAATATATCTTTTTTTGGGGGGGACTTTTTGAGAGAGGGTCTCCCTGTAGCCCCAGCTGTCCTGGAATTCGCTCTGTAGACCAGGCTGCCCTTGAACTCACAAAGATCTGTCTGCCTCTGCCTCCCAACTGCTAGGATTAAAGATGTGCACCACCACGCCTGGCCTCATACAATATATCTTAATCATATTTAGCCTACCCCTCCCCATAGTTTTCCTACTGGATTTCACCCATTTTGTCATATATGGTAAGGCCTATTGACTCAAATTGGTGTCCTCAGATGTCCTTCAGTGTGAGTTCATCCACCAGAGTCTGGTCAGCCTATCCAGCCATAATCCTTTTAAAGAAGACCAGCTCTCCCTCACCCTGCAGTGGTTCCTCCTCGAAGGTTGAGGCTTCTTACCCATTTCCCTACTTCCACGGTGTGTTTTTGTCTGGTTTGAGTCTGCATGGGTCTTGTGCACACTGTCACCATTGCTGTAAATTCATATCAGCAAGTTCTCAAAAACTGTTTTCCTTGTACTCTTTAGCAGCCCCTGGCTCTTACAATCTTTCCACCCCCTCTTCCACAAAGGTCCCTGAGCCCTGGGTGGGTGAGGTTTAATGTAGCAATCCTATCTAGGGACGTGCACTCTAGAGTCTTGTTCTCTCCATTTTGTTGCTTTCTGTGTTAATCTCCATCTGTTTCATGAGGAAGCTTCGCTGGCGAGAGTTGAGCGATGTGTTAGTATTCTCTGTTGCCCCTTTTCTGGTATGATCTATGAGCCATAGGTATGGGAGCTCCATTGTAGATGTGTCACGTAGGGCTGGCCATCTCACAGACACTTTTTCTCTGTGTTTAACTAGTTGTGGAAGTCTGCAAGTCTCCATCTGTTGCAATAAGAAGCATCTTTGATGAGTGGTGAGAGGTATATTGTCTGTAAATATAAGGATACATATTGAGCATACAGTAAGGAATTACATTTGTCTAGGGATGTGACAGACTCAGACATAGATTTTTCTCTGGATCTATAACCTCTCCAGCCACATGGTTCTTTTTTTTTTAACTTTTCTTTTTAAAAAATTTTTATTTATTTTTTTATGTGTATGAATGTACTGTCTGCATGCAGGTTTGTGCACCTGTGTCATGCAATGCCACAGAGGTCAGAAGAAGGTGTCGAATTCCCCTGGGAATTGGAGTTAAAGACGGTTCTCAGCTACCATGTGGGTTCTGGGGATCGACCCTGGGTGCTCTCCAAGAGCAGACAGCACTCTCAACCGCTAGGTCATCTCTCTAACCCCCCCACATAGCTCTTTTAAATAGCACTAGCAACTGTACTACACGTAATGGCACTTTGATCAAGCTGGAAGTTTCTCAAGTCTGCCTTTGAGGCTCTTTGGTCCTAACTAAAGAAAATGAGTAATACCTGTGTAGCCTCAATGTTTTGTTGCCTTGAAAGTTCCTCTGCCTAAAAACTAACTGATGAGCTTCAAATGTGGAGTCCACAAAGCCCCAGGGCATAGATAGAAAGCCTTCATAGTTTTCGCCACAGTGTAGTCCAGTTCTTAGTAGACTGTATAATACTCCCATCTAAAACTTCAACGGCATGAGCTTTTCTGTCCCTGGTCCTATTAGCACCTGCCGAAGTCACCTACCGAACTCACTCACCTACACTATTCTCATTTTCTCTAGTTATGTTGTCCAAGCATGTGCAAATTCTTAACCATAAACCAATTCCTCCACATCATGGAATATAGCTGTCATTAACAACCCCGCTTCTTGACATCGGTTTCATATGTTAGATTTCTGTCATGTAAGAAAATGCCTGAGATAATCAGCTATATAGAAAAAATATTTCAGCTCACGGTGCTAGAGGCTCCAGTGGTGATCCTGTGAAATCTGTTTTTAGGCCTGTGGTGGAGGTGCCAGGTGACAATAGCAGGGATTGTGTAGTGAACTGCTTGCCTCATGGACAGAGAGCAAAAGGGAAGAGGAAAGATCCAGGGATGGTCAGTCACCTTTAAGGTGACTAAAGGACCCTCTGAGAGGCCTTGTATCCTAAAGTTTCTGACTTTTAACACAGGGGCATTTGAAAGAAACTCAACATCTGAACCATAAGCCTCATATTGAAATTTAATCCCTATTACAAGCTATTAAGAGGTAAAACCTGGGACTAGAGTGATGGCTTGGAGATTAAGAGCACTGGCTGCTCTTGCAGAGGACCTGAATTTGGTTCCCAACACCCACAGGGCAGCAAACAATTGGCTGTAACTCCAGTTCCAGGAGATCTAATACCTTCTCTGGTCTCTGGGGTGCACTTACATGGAGGCAAAACACTTATATGCACAAAGACTAAAAATAAATACATTTTTCAAAAATTAAAGATGTTGGGGCTGGAGAGATGGCTCAGTGGTTAAGAGCACCAACTGCTCTTGAAGAGGACCCGGGTTCGATTCCCAGTACCCACATGGCAGCTAAGAACCGTCTTTAACTCCAGTTCCAAGGGAATCCTACACTCTTTTCTGACCTCCATGGCATTGCACCACATGGGTGCACCAACCTACATGCAGACAGTACACTCAGACACATAAAAAATAATAAATAAATAAATAAAATTTAAAAATATATATATAAAATAAAAATGAAAGCTGTGAAATCATATGGAATCATTTCTTGAGATTTTTTTTAAGTATATTTTATTTATTATTTTTATGTGTATGAGGGTATATTGCCTGTATGCATGTGAGTGCACCCATATTGTGCAGTGCTGAGGAGGTCAGCAGAGGGTGTCGGGTTCCCTTGGAACTGGAGTTAAGGAAGGCTGTTAGTCACCATATGGGTGCTGGGAATTGAACCCAGGTCCTCTGCAAGAGCAGTTGGTGCTCTCAACCGCTGAGCCATCTCTCCGGCCCTTACTCGAATATTTATTAGCAACTTAAATTGAGAAAATCATCTCCCTCTATTTCCACATGCTTTTGTGGACTGAAGAGGGATCCATGACTCGCTGGCTGTGGGCAGGCACAGGTGGCTGTAACCCCAAGTGTGAGGAGGGGTGAAGATAAGCAGACCTCGCTGACCAGCTGAGATGGAGAGCCCCAGCTTCAGTGAGACCCTGTCTCAAAAGAACAAAATAAGTTAAGCGGGAGGGTGATAAGGAAGACCCTCAGTGTCTGCTTCTGGCCCTGGCAGAAGCACATATGTACATACATACACACATACAACAAACACACATACACCACACACACACACACACACACACACACACACACACATACAAAAAGCCCAAATTAAAAAAAAAAAAAAAGAATGCCATCTGTCTCTTTGGCAAGTTTTTGGATTTGATGCCACTCACTGGGAGTCATGACCGTCATATGCCATGTAAGAAGATTCGGGGCCAATTTGTGGACAAGATAAGAATGAAGGGTTCAGCCCAGAGGTTCTGGTTGGAGAAAGGATTATTAACCAGTCCCTTTAAAAATAGAACCATTTGGGAGCTGGAGAGATGGCTCAGCTGTTAAGAGCACTGGCTTCTTTTGCAGAGGACTGGGGTTTGAATCCCAACACCCACATGGTGGCTAACAACAGTCTGTAACTCCAGTTCCGGGGATCCAACCCCTCTTCTGACCTGCTTGGCCACTGCATGATATAGATGCACTTACCTACAAGCAGACAATACACTCATACACACACGCACACAAAAATAAAAATAAGCCTTCAATCCCAGCACTTGGGAGGCCAAGCAGGCAGATCCCTGTGAGTTTCAGGTCAGCTGGGACTACAGGGAGACCCTGTCTCAAAACACCAACTACTAATACTACTACTACTAATAATAAATACAATATTAAAAAATAAAATGATTGGAATCAGGACCTGAGGTGCATGCCTTTAATCCCAGCACGCAGGAGACAGAAGTAGGCATGTTGTCTCTGTGAGACTGAGGCCAGCCTGTTCTACATAGCAAACTCCAGGCCAACTGGGGCTACAAGGAAACCCTGTCTCAAAAAGACAAAAAAAAAGATAGACAGATGATAGATAGATGATAGATAGATAGATAGATAGATAGATAGATGATAGAATAGATGAAAGAAAAAAGAGAAAAAAGGGAAAGGAAGGAAGGAGAAGAAGAAGAAGAAGAAGAAGAAGAAGAAGAAGAAGAAGAAGAAGAGAAAGAAAGAAAGAAAGAGAAAGAAAGAAGGAAAGAAAGAAAGAAAGAAAGAAAGAAAGAAAGAAAGAAAGAAAGAAAGAAAGAAAGAAAGAAAAAAAGAAAATAGAACCATTGTAGAAGGTTCAGCTGGAGTCCAATGCTGAGGTCTGCTGGTATGGGATTAGGGCTGGGGCTTGAAGGGGAAGAGGCAACCAAACCTTGCTATATCTGGTATAGGTAAATCATGGGCTTTGATCTGTGTCAGATATTAATTTAAAGATGAAGACTTGAGGGCTGGGGTGTGGGTCAGTGGTAGAAGGCTTAGGTACCAGGCACCTAGGTTTCATCCCTGGTAATAAAACTAGAGTCACCAGAAGTTCCTGGTGGCTCTGTGGATGATCTGAGATACCAGAGCTAGGTTCTTCCCACCACTGTGGGGGAGACTCAGAGGCAGGAGACAGAGGGCTGCAGTGCCTAGAACTGGTGGTCTTGTTAGGAGAGCTGCATTCTCTTGAACTCAAAGCCATAAGCCTCAGAGAATTAAGATTTAGGAAGGTGGACAGTAAGGTTGGGGGAAGGGAGGTTGTATTACTTCTAGAAGAGCCTCTAGCTGAGCTTTAAGGAAAGAATTTGAATAAGCAGAGAAGAAAGGGAAAGACTAGATCAGAAGCAGCATTTCTGGAAGTAAACTGATTGAATCCTGATATTTATCAGGGATCATAATCTAACACCAGAAAACTGAAAAGGCCTCAGGCAGATTCTGACAATTCCGTTCAGTTATCTACCTGGGCCAGGGCCATCCTGGGGCTAAGGGGGCCTGTCTCCAGCCCAGAGAGGATGAGGAATCGGCCTCAAGCCAGGAGTGGGACCAGACATGTAACATATTGACCACCTGAAGGAGAACTTGGAGAATGGTAGCATGGAGAGATGGACAGACCAAGGTCCTGTTAAGAAACTTGGGAAGTTACCCTGGAAGAAGCAGAGGTGAAACTCTGCTCTTCCTAGAAGACTGTGTAGGAGGGACTGACAGGTCAGATCTCCAGTCAGAATTCCTGAGTACCTTCTTAGATCCTTTGCTGAGACTGGCATCCAGAATGCAAACCACTTGGCCCTGCAGCAAAGGGGAGCCAATGCCCTCATCTCTGTACCCCCCGCCACACAAAACCTCTGACCTGCCCCCCACCCCACCCCCAGCAGCTGTCTGTTGCTGGGAACATTACTACCATCCGCCTTTAGCTTCAGTAGAATGAGGGAATTGAGAGTTCCTGCTCCACACAAATTAGATTCTTATTCATGCACATAGCACTTCATAGAGTGCAGCAGTTTCTCCCCATCTCAGTCCTCTTCCCAAGTATCTGGAATGTTCTGAGCTTGAGAGAAGGCTTCGCAGTAGGACGTCTCCTAGAGCCACTTCCCAGGAAGCACACCAGCCCATGAGCACTCAGCTTGCTGGACTCTATCATTTTTATTTTTTTACTTATTTATTTATTTATTTGTTTGTTTGTTTGTTTTACTGGTCTTTTTCTTGAGACATGGTCTCCTTGTAGCCCCGGCTAACCTGGATCTTGCTATGTAGACCAGGTTGGTCTTGATCATGTAGACCAGGTTGATCTTGATCTCACAGAGATCTACCTGCCTCTGCCTCCTAAGTACTTGGATTAAAGGTATGCACTAATGTGCCAGGCAACTCTACCTTTTTTTTTTTTTTTTATCTTTTTGAGACAGGGTCTCCCTGTAGCCCCAGCTGTTCCGGAACTCACTCTGTAGACCAGGCTGGCTTTGAACTCACAAAGATCCACCTGCCTCCGCCTCCTGAGTGCTAGGAATAAAGGCATGCGCCACCAGGCCCAGCAACTCTACCGTTTTTTTTTTTTTGGTTTTTTTTTTTTTTTTTTGGCTTTTCCCGAGACAGGGACTCCAACTCTTACTTTTTTTTTTTAAGTAGTTTGATCAGGATTTTATTTTTTATTTTTTAATTAATTATTTTTTTTAACAAATCTAGACCCTGTGTTCCCGCCCATTCCCCACCCCACAAGAGCTCATGCATTCTGCCAAACATGCTTTTCATCTCTCAGTCTTTCTCAATATTCCATGGGGAAGTTGACTGTTTAGAGCAGAAGTTCACTGTTTAGTCAGTTTCTTTTTTTTTTTTTTTTTTCTTTTTTTAACAAATCTAGACCATGTTCCCACCATTCCCACCCCGCCAGAGCTCATGCATTCTGCCACATGCTTTTCATCTCTCTTATTTCTCAATATTTTCCATGGGGAAGTTGACTGTTTGAGCAGAAGTTTATGTTTCAGTCAGTTTCTTTGATGCAGTCTTTTCTGTTTTGTTGTTTTCCAAAATGCATTACGGGGCCAACTGCTTTGTACAAAAGCTTAGGGGGCCCTATACAAGAAATATATAACTGTATTGGGCACTACATCCACAGATGCGGGATACCATTCATCGTTTGTTCTTCTGGGACTGTGTTACTTCACTCAGCATGATGTCCTCCAGCTCCAGCCATTTTTCCTGCAAAGCTCATGATGTCGTCTTTCTTTAGTGCTGCATAGAACTCCATTGTGTAGATGTACCACATTTTCTCTATCCACTCGTCAGTTGAGGGGCATTTAGTTGGTTCATTCCTTGCTATGTGAAGAGAGCTGCATCAAAACATGGCCGTGCTGTATCTCTGTGGTGGCGTAAGTCTTGAGGGTACATGCCAGGAGTGGTATGGCTGGGTCGGGTGGCAAGTTATTTCCAAGTTTCCAAGGTTCTACAACTGCTTTCCATAGTGGCTGTACGAGTTTTCATTCCCACCAGCCATGGATGAGTGTTCCCCTTCCCCAAATCTCACTTGGTATATGTTTTCTTGATCCTAGCCAGTCTTATGGAGTAAGATGAATATCTTAGATGGTTTCGTTTGCATTTCCTTAATGATTAGTGATTGTTGAACAGTTCTTGAGGTGTTTCTCAGACATCTCTAATTCCTCACTTGTGAAGTCTCTGTTCGTTTTGCTCCATCTATTGAGTGGGTCATTTGTTTTCTTTTTTTCTTTGTTTTTTTGAGTTTATATATTTGGAATCAATGCTTTGTCAGATGTATCTGCAGTGAAGGTTTCCTCCCACTCTGTGGGATTTCTCTTCACTTCCTGATTGTTTCTTTTGATGTACAGAAGCTTTTGAGTTTGATGAGGTTTTATCATGTCGACCTTAATTCTTGTGCAGCTGCTGTCTGTTTAGGAAGTCTTTTCCTAAGCTATGTCTTGTAGTCTGCCAACTTTTTCTTTCTATCACCTTCAGAGTTTGGGTTTCACGTTGAGGTCTTTAATCCATTGGAGTTGATTTTTGTACAGGGATGGGAGGTAGGGTTTAATTTCATTCTTCTACAAGTGGTGATCCAGTTTGCCACCACCACTGCTGAGATGCTGTCTTTTCTCCATTGTGGTTTCTTGGCCCTCTTGTCAAATATTGAGATGGCTGAAATTGTATGTGCTCAGATTTTGGATCTTTGGTTTTGTTCCATTGGTCAACAGGTCTGTTTTGTGCCAGTACCAGGCTGTTTTTATGACTTATAGTCCTGTAGTATAGTTTGACATATGGTATAGAGATCCCTCTGTTTTGCTCTTTTCACTCAGGGTCGATTTGGCTATTCGGGGTCTTTTGTTTTTCCAAATGAATTAGAGACTTTTGTTCAAAGCCTGTGAAGATGACTCTTGGGGATTTTGATTGGGATGCATTAAATCTATACAAGGTTTTGGTAAAATGGGCATTTTTACAATGTTAATTTTCCCAATCCATGAGCATGGGAGGTTTTTCCATCTTCTGAGGTCTTCTTCAATTTCTTTCTTTAAGGGTTTAAATTTTGTTGTATGAGGTGTCTTTGGTGTCTTTGGTTAGGTTTCTTCCTAGGTATATGTTTTTGAGGCTATTGTGATGGGAAGGTCTCTTTGAATTCTTTCTCCAGTTGCTTGTTTTTTGGTGTAAAGAAGGCCATTGATTTTTTAAGGTTGATTTTGTATCCTGCCACTTTGCTGAAGCTGTTAATCGTTTCTAGGAGTTTTCTGGTGGTGTTTTAGCATCCCTTAGTAAACATCATATCATCAGCAAATAGGATAGTTTG
This sequence comes from Rhizomys pruinosus, assembly GCA_009823505.1. NCBI lineage: Eukaryota > Metazoa > Chordata > Mammalia > Rodentia > Spalacidae > Rhizomys > Rhizomys pruinosus. The sequence continues at coordinate 1,206,567 of VZQC01003175.1, read as the reverse complement.
ACTGCCTCTTTTCCAATTAGTACTCCTTTAACATCCTCTTTTTGCCTTATTGCATCTAGCAACTGTTTCAAGCACTATATTGAAGATGGTGGTGACAGGGGGCAGCTCCGATCCTACCTTTAAAGGGAATTTTCTGTCATTTCCCATTTAGGATGATATTGGCTGTGGATTTCCTGTATATGGCTTTGATTACATGAGGAATGATCCCTCCACTCAATTCCTCTTAGCGACTTTAAGCATGAAGGGATGCTGGATTTTGTCAAAGGCTTTTCAGCTCAATTGAGATGATGGTGTGGTTTTTATCTTTGATTCCTTTATGTGTTTGATGATGTTTATTGATTTTCTATGTGAACCATCCCTGCATCTCTGGTATGAATCCAACTTGGTCATGAGGTTTGATTTCTTGATGTGGTCTGTATGCAATTGCCATATTCTGTTTAGAATTTGGCATCTTGTTCATATAGGAGATGGGTCTATATATTCTCCTTTTTAGTTGGTCTTTGCTGGTTTTGGTAATAGAGGATGTTGGCTTCATAGAAGGAGTTTTGGGAGAATTCCCTCTGATTGTATACTTCTAAATTAGTTTCAGTAATAATGGTTGTAGGTCTTTTTGAAATGTTTTATGAATTCTTGCTGTGAAACCGTCTGGGCCTGGGCTTTTTTTAGTTGGAGGCTTCTTACTACTCCTATTTCTTCATATGTTATGGGTCTGTTTAACTGCTGGTCTCTTCTTGGCAAAGCTTTGTGATTCCCAGGATTTCAGATATTCATCCATTGTTTTAATTTGCAGACTTGGTAGAATAGTTTATATTCCATAATTTTCCTTGATCATTTTCCTTGTCCGTTGTGATATTTCTTTTTCATCACAGATTGTTTGATTTGGATGTTCCTTCTTTCTTTGGTTAACTGGGTAGAGGTCTGTTCTATCTTGTTTATTCTTCAAAAAACCACTTTTGGCTTCCTTGATTTTTTTGTATTGTTTTCTTTGTTTCTATTTCATTGATTTCGCTCTGATTTTTGTTATTTCTTTCCTGTCTGTTGTTTTAGGTTCATCTGTTTTACCTCTCAAGTGCTTTTAGCTGTAGTGTTAGATCATTCACTTGTGCTCTTTCTGTTTTTCTAATGTAGGCACCCAGGGTCTAATAAATTTCCCTCTCAGGACTGCTTTTAAAGTATCCCATAGGTTTTGTTGTGTGATATTGTCATTGTCATTCAGTTCCAGGCAATGTTTTTATTTCTTTTTTCTCTTCCTTGACCCATTCATTATTCAAGAGTGTGTTGTTTAGTCTCCATGTGTTCTTTTAGGCAGGAGGGCTTGTCCTGGTGTTGATGTTGAGCTTTATTGCACTGTGGTCTGACAGCATGCATCAAATTATTTAATCTTTTTGTATTTGTAGAGGTTCTTCTGTGTCCCAGATGTGGTCTAATTTCGGAGGTGTTCCGGGGGTGTAATGAAAGTGTATTCGTCTGATATTGGATGGAATGTTGGCGAGAGGCTCTATGAGGTCATTTGGTGTATCATTCGTTCGGTCAGATAGTTTCTTTTTATTTTGCTCTGTTGATATCCAAAGGATCATGGGGCTTATTGAAATCTCCCACTATGAGTGTGCTGGTTGTTAGTCTGTGACTTGTGTCCTGGAGAATTGTCTTTAAAGCAATAATGTCTTTGGATCCAGAAGTTGGGTGCATATATTTATAATCTGATTCTTCTTGGTGGATTGTTCCTTTGATGAAAGTAATGGCTTCTTTGTCTTTCTTTTTCTTTTACTTTGAAGTCTATTTTATCGATATTAAGAATAGCAATACCTGCTTTCTTTTTGGCTACCATGCTTGGAATATTTTTTCTCCCTTTCCACTTTACAGGTGGTGCTGTCCTTGACGGTAAGATGTGTTTCTTGTAGGCAGCTATCGTTATGGGTTCTGTTTCCAATATCCAGCTCTCCCAGTCTATGTCTTTTGATTTGGGGAATTAGTCCATTAATATTTAGGTAGTATACTGATAGGTTTGCATTGCTTTCTTTTGCCTTATATCCACTGGGTTTTGATTTAGTTCTACTTCTGCAGTTAGCTTTTTATGTTGATTCTCTCCTTCTGGGCCTCGGGGTTGGTTGTCCTTTCTTCTGTTCTTTGAATGCTTCAAGTATTCTCTGAAGGGTTGGCTTTTTCCCGGACATATATTCTTTCAAGGTTGTTTTATGTCATTGGAAGATTTTTCCCTCTCTCTTTCCACATGATTGACACTTTTTGTCTGGGTTTAGTAATGGGTTGGCATCTATTACCTTAACACTGGGAATGCTTGCCCAGGTTTTCTTTGCTTTCATAGTTTGCGTTTGANTCCATAGGGTTGGTAAAGCTTGGAGTGGGATTATCCTGCCCCTTTCCAGTGTAGTCTCTTCTTCATGATCCTGGCATATGGGCTTCTCCTTGCCTGTATTCCAATGTGAGTCCTAAATGCCTCTTCACTGTGTTGAAGGCTTGCTTTGCTTGCCTCCTTCAGATGCTTCTTTGTAATCTCAGTTGGGGGGGGTTACGCACCCAGCACCTTCAGCTGGGCTCAGGAGATCTCTGATCAGACATTTAAAAGGACATCTCCTGGGTCAGAGTTCTCACTCAGCAAGCCCAAAGCAAGAACTCAGGGCAGGAACCTGGAGGCAGGAGGTGAAGCACAATCCATGCAGGAATGCTGGTCACTGGCTTGCTCACTTGGCCGGTGCCCAGCCTGACCTCATACAGTACACAACAACCTGCCCAGTCTCTACCATTTTTTTAGATCAGTGAACTAGCAGCTCAGAGTTGGATTCTGTTTGGTGGTGGTGGTGGTGTTTTGTTTTTTATTGTAATGCAACTCCTTTCATTCTCCGAAGGATGGATGAAAGGGGGGGGTCTGTGAAATAAACTTTATAAGCAGCTCAATTCAAACAATAAAAAAAAAGTCAAGGAGCAAATAGATTTGCAATTTACTATGTGTTTGGGGGAATCTGGAGAAAGAAAAATGAACATCAAACAACCCAATGATGTTTGGAAGCTTAGAGAAGCCCGTCCTTGGGGAAGAAATAAACAACAGGGGAGGGGAAGAATGGCTGGGGGCACAGGAGGGGTGTTGGAGTGATGACTGGGCCTGGTGAACAGGCGGCCTGTGACTACCACAGTGGGGCGGACATTCCTGTGATATGAACCGTCTTCCTCATCATAAGATTCCAGAGGAGGAATCCAGGATAACTGGATTCTTCCGGAAGGATCTTGTCTAAGGTAGATAAAGAGGATCTGTGGTTTGTGGGATAAGAGACTAGAGAGCAGGAAAAAACTGCAAAGACCTTGGTTCTTAGTGCAAAGCACTCAGCCAGCCAAATACCACACTTTGGGATATCATTTTTCAGACCTAGTACAGCATCCTGACAGGAGAGGAGATACTCTAGAGATACTTGGAACCCTTCCGTTTGGGTATCAAACTAAACAAAGGACCCCAAGAAATTAGAATTTCCTTAGGAGGAATTTCGTGCTGGGGCAAGAGAAAAGCTGGAGCCTGGAAAGGCCAGAAGAGGATCTTGTCTCCCAGCAAGAGATTTCACACCCTTCTTGTTAGACTTGTAGGAGAGACCAGAGCTTCCGACAACGATGGGTCAATGACAAGTGGGAACACACCTTGACCAGGACTGCTCAGTTCAGAATGCCTTTCCCTCCATTTAAACCTAAACCTCACGTCTGGACCCCTCAGAGGAACTTGGGAAGTTGCGGAGGGGAGAGGGGGGACTGATCCTCTTTATCTATCCTTCCCAATGTGGCCCCACTGAATAAATCTCCTTTCTCTTCCCTTTAATGTTACTTGTCTGTTTAGTTGGACTCTGAGGACCAGTAAGCAAGTCCAGCTTTTAGGGCTGCCTAACAACTCAGCTAACACCAGCTTTAAGGATGTTAATACCAATAAAACCCCTCATCTTCCAAACTCAGTTCTTGGTCTGAAATTTTCTTCTAGCCTCCAATGATAGATAGATAGATAAATAAATAAATAAATAAATAAATAAATAAATAAATAGTGCTTTGCTTTGGGTACATCTAACATACACTTGCCTTGGTCAGCTTGTGATCTTTTTTTGTTTTTTGTTTTTTGGTTTTTTTTTTTTTTTTGGATCTTTTCGAACAGGGTCTCACTTGTAGCCCAGCGTCCTGGAACTCATCTGTAGACCAGGCTGCTCTTGAACTCACAAAGAGATCCGCTCTGCTGCACGTCTGCCTCTGCCTCCCACATGCTCTTTTTTTAATTTTATTTTTTAAATTTTATTTATTTATTATGTGTATGTACTGTGCTGCACGAGTCTGGGGCAACCTGTGTCCTGCAATGCAGCGGAGGTCAGAAGAGGGGTGTGGGTGGTTCCCCTGGAACTGTAGTCAAAAACGTTGTTTCAGCGACTATGTGGTGTGAGGGGTATGGAACCACAGTCTCTGCAAGAACAGTCAGATACTCTAACCACTAGGCCATCTCTCAGCCCTCACCTTGTGATCTTAATTCAACCATTCAACCGGGCTCTAATGCCCTCTTCTGGACTCTGAGGGCATGGTACCCACTTGGTGCTTGCCTACAATACGAGGCAAGGCGAAAATCCTACATAAACAAATTTTTTTTAATTTTTTTTTAATTTTATTTCTTGGTATCTGTAGTGTATCAGATGTACTGTCTGCATGCAGGTCCTGTGCAACCATAGTCATGCAATGCCTGCAGAGGTCAGAAGAGGGTCTCGGATTCCCCTGAGAACTGGAGTTCATCTGCCTGGAATTGGAGTTTTCCGACAGCATTCTCAGCCCCAATGTGGGTGCCTGGTGATTGAACCCGGGTCCATCTGTTAAGAGCGGTCGGTGCTGCTAAACCGCTAGGCCATCTCTCCAGCACCTCCAAACACAACAAAATAATTAAAAATTACGGTTTTTTTTTTTTTTTTTTTTAGCCCCAGCTGGCCTTGAACTATGTGGCCCAGTTGATTTAACTCACAGCAATCTGCCTGCCCTCTGCGCTTCTGAGTGCTGGGAATATTGGCATGATGCCAGTGTCGGGGCTCCATAAAAACTGTTTATTAAAAAAGTATTAGGGGGTCTGGAGAGATAGCCTAAGTGGTTAAAGAGTGCTACTGTTCTTGCAGAGACCCTGGGTTCAATTCCCAGCACGAACAAGGCCACTGAGAACTGTTTGACTTTGCCGTTGCCAGAGGAATCATACACCGCCTTCTGACTCTGAGGCATTGCATCAACCAGGTTGCAAACAAAGACCTAACATGCAGACAGTGACATTCATAACACATAAAATAATAAAAAATAAAAAATAAAAAATAACTGGCGTGAGTGCGCATGCTTTTAATCCTAGCACTTGGGAGGCAGAGGCAGGCAAATCTTTGGTGTTCAAAGACAGCGGTCCTACAGAAGCGATGTTTCATGGGCAGCTAGAGGGCTATAGGGAGATCCCTGTCTCAAAATAAAAAATAAAATAAAATAAATAATAAGTAAAATAAAATAAAAAATGTCTAAAGTATCAGCTGGGTGTGGTGGGCGCATAGCTCTTTAATCCTAGTCACTCCACTGAGGCAGAGCAGGTGGATCTTTGTTGAGTTTTCAAGGACCAGCCTGGTCTAATCAGAAGTGATTCTAGGACAGCCTGGGGCTACAGGGAACAAAAAAAAACTTAAAAACAAAACAAACAGACAAAAAATAAAACAACAAAAAGTCAATACTATAGGTAGTATAACGATAGATCTAAATATGTATACGTCCAAATTGCCAGGCACATTGCACTATGCTTGCTCTTTTCTTTAAAAGAATGTTTCTTTAGTTAGCTCAGGCATGGTGGCATACACTTTTTTTTTTTTTTTTTTTTTAATGTGTGTGAACGTATTGTCTGCAAGGAGGTTTATGCACCCGTGTCTTGCAATGCCGAGGAGATCAGAAGAGGGCGTTGGATTCCCCTGGAACTGGAGTTCTCCTGGAATTGGAGTTACAGACGGTTCTCAGCCGCCATGTGGGTGCTGGGGATCGAACCCGGGTTTTCTGCAAGAGCAGTCAGTGCTCTTAACCGCTAGGCAATCTCTCCAGTCCCGGCATACACCTTTAATCTCAGCACTTGGGAGGAAGAAGAAGGAGGATCTCTGTAAGATCAAAGCCTAGTCTACACAGCAAGTTTCAGGGTTACAAGGAGACCCTATCTCAAAAAATATTTTTTTTGTTTTTTTTTTTTTGAGACAGAGTTTCCCTTTAGTCCCAGCTGGCCTGGAGCTCACTCTGTAGGCCAGGCTGGCCTTGAACTCACAGAGATCCACCTGCCTCTGCCTCCCGAGTGCTGGGGTTAAAGCCACCACGCCCGGCTAAAAAATATTTTTTTTTAAATTGCATTTATTTATTTTGTGTGTGGTGGGAGAACAGTGCACATGTGCTATGATGCGGATTGGAGGTCAGAGGACAGCCTGCAGGAGCTGCTTCTCACCTTGCACCCTGTGGATCCCAGGATCGAACTCAGGTCCTCAGGCTTGGCGGCCAGTGCCTTTACTGTCTTGGTTATTTTCCTCTCTTTTCATAAACAGTTTCAAGTTTGTACCTACATATGTAAACATGCATGTCCTTAGCCACTGTACATTATTAAACTGCTCAGCTATATTACACTCCTTTGATTTAGATGCATCCCAGTAAACCCATGGCAAGTTAAAAATGCATTTAAAGCCCTCACTCTTTGGCTGGAGAGCAACTTAGTGATACTCACTTACTTACTATGCACAAGGCCCACAGGTCTAATCCCTGGCACCAAAACTACATGTGTGATATATACATACTTAAAAATAAATATAACATAGAATCTCTGGTAAGCTTGGCAACATAGAACAGTGCAGAGGATCTGCTGTTTGTCCTTAAGTGTGATTTACTAGGCAATGAAGTCCAGTGCTTATGTCCAGCATTGTTGAAGAGTATTGTTCTGCATATTGCTAGCTCCAAGCAAACATTATTTATTTGGGGCACTCTCATACTACAGCCTACCTATGGAAATTGTTTCTTTCCTTCCACCATGTAGGTCCCTGGGATAGAACTTAAACTTGGTGGCAGGCACCTACAACCATTGAGCCATCTCACTAGCCCTGGTATTTTTATTTCGTTTTGAGATGTTTTTTTTTTTTATGTAGCCCAGGCTAATCTTAAGCTCACTATATAATTCAAGCTGTTCTGGAACCTGCCAGGTAGCTCAGGCTGACCTCAACTTTGTATTCTTTTTGCAGTAGGTTCTCTAGGGCACTCAGCTTGATGATGGGCATTTAGATGTCTTACTATATGTTTGTTATTGTGAATCTTTTTTTTTTATTGTGAATCTTTTTTTAAAGATCTTTTTAAAAATATTTAATAATTTTTAAAATTTTGTGTGCATGAGTATATTGCCTGCATATGTGTAAGTGCACCCATGTCATGCAATGCTTGGAGAGGTCAGAAGAGGGTGTTGGATTCCCTTGGAACTGGAGTTATGGATGGTTGTTAGTTGCCATGTGAGTGCTGGGACTTGAACCCAAGTCCTCTGTAAAAGCAGCCAGTGCTTTTAACCACTGAGCCAGCCCCTTTTATTTTGTATCTTGAAGCAACTATATAATCTTGGTTATGTATCTTAGTGTCTTAATGTTTTTATTATTTCTTTTTTTTTTAAAAAAGAATCAGCTATGGAGAGATTTACCTCAAACTTGTAGTTAACTTCCTACTTCTGCAAATGTTGAGATTAGAGGTATGTTCTACATGACTCGGATATGTTTTATCTATTTTTAAACTATTTTTACTACATCTTTATCGTGTGTGTGTGTGTGTGTGTGTGTGTGTGTTGAGCATGCCACAGCACACATGTAGAGATCAGAGGACAACTTTCAGGAGTTGGTTTTCTCTTTCTACCAAGGGGAACTTGGTGATCAAACTTGGTGATCAAACAGGCCATCAGGCTTGGTCTTTACCTAATGAGCCATCTCTAGGGCCCAAGTTTTAAAACTCTGTCAAATCTCTTTAAAAAGTGTTTTATTGGGGCTGGAGAGATGGCTCACCAGTTAAGAGCACCGACTGCTCTTGCAGAGGACCTGGGTTCAATTCCCAGCACCCACATGGCGGCTAAGAACTGTCTTTAACTCCAGTTCCAGAGGAATCCGACGCCTTCTTCTGACCTCCAAGGCATTGCAGAACACGGGTGCACCAACCTACATGCAGACAGTACACTCATACACATAAAAAAATAATAAAAAAATTTTAATGTTTTATTATTTTTATTTTATGTGTACCAGTGTATTGCCTGCATATATGCAAGTGCTCCCATATCATGCAATGCCTGAGGATGTCAGAATAGGGTATTGGATTTCCCCAGAAATGGAGTTACAGGGAGTTGTTAGCTGCTTTGTGGGTGCTGGGAATTGAACCCAGGTTCTCTACAATACCAGCCAGTGCTCTTAACTGCTGAGCCATCTCTCCCGCCCCATTATTATCTATTAGATGGATTCTAGAGGGGATTTGCTTCTGCTCTTGGGGCTGACGCATCAATGATATACAAAAGGGTCCCTAATCCCCCACTCTGCGGCCTTACCATCGCTTTAGGCTAACCCTCTGCATCCAGATTGTTCATCTCCTTGACATTTAATTTGCTTTGCCCTGACTACTGTTGAAACTGAACATCTTTTCGTATTTGTGCACGCTTTTTATTTTTTATTTATTTTGACAAATTATCTGTTCATATCCTGGAATCAGATTTCTCTCTGGCTATTTTTCCCCTATTTAATTTTATAGGAGCCCTTCATATACATGGAATGTAGTCCTTGCCTGTGAGAGAACTCAGGAAATGCTACCCCAAATACAACTCTTTCATGAGCTACTGACTTCAAAGGCAATTGGGCAATAGATTCCAAGTGTAGGCAGAGCTTGCTCTGAGTACCTCTTATCTACATGAAGCCATCCCCAAAAGGACTCCGTTGTCCTGAATCTATAACCCCCACCATATATCTTTCCACCCCTCCAAGATTAACTCTGGGACATCCTGCCCAGGCAGACTCTCACCTATTCTGTGGGCTGCTTCCAGACAGCGTTTATTACCTGGAGTTCCCCAGAATGCAGCCTTTCCAGTGGCTCAGAATGCTATATAAGCTTCAATTAGCTGACCCTTTGGAGACTTCCACACATTGACATGTAATTTTTTCTGTTCTTTGATAGTTTTACTTTTTCCAACAAAATCTTAAATTTAGCCTTTTATTTATTTTTTTTTTTGTCTTTTTGAGACAGGGTCTCCCTGTAGCTCTGGCTGTCCTGGAACTCACTCTGTACACCAAGCTGGCCTCGACCTCACAGAGATCCGCGTGCCTCTGCCTCCCAAGTGCTAGGATTAAAGGTGTGCGCCACCACGCCCGGCATTTATTTATTTCTGTATGTGTATGAATGTACTGTCTGCATGCAAGTCTGTGCACCCGTGTCGTGCAATGCCGCGGAGGTCAGAAGAGGGCGTCGGATTCCCCTGGAACTGGAGTTCTCCTGGAATTGGAGTTTCAGACGGTTCTCGGCTGCCACGTGGGTGCTGGGGATCGAACCCGGGTCCTCTGTAAGAGCGGTCGGCGCTCTCAACCGCTAGGCCATCTCTCCAGCCCAAATTTAGCCTATTTTTGTTTACATTTTTTGTATTTGAGTAATGCAGAAAGTTGTTTTTCTTCCCCTCTTTGTTTCTTTCTTCTCTTACTTCTCCCCATCTTCTATCTACTCTTTCCTCTTTTTTTGAAGTGAGTCAATTGATCCTAGAGCTGTGCAGTGTGTGTGTGTGTGTGTGTGTGTGTGTGTGTGTGTGTGTGGTGGGGACATACATAAATGCATGTGGAAGTCAGAGAATAACTTGCAGGAGTGACTTTTCTTCTTTCACCAATGAGTCCTAGGGATTGAACTCAGATTATCTGGTTTAGTAGCAAGTGCCCTTACTCCATGAACCATTTTTGTAGGTCTAATCCCAGGGATTAAAAAATATTTAAACCTTTAAACTGGGTATGCTGGCTCATGCCTTTAAGCCCAGCACTTGGGAGGCAGAGGTAGGCAGATCTCTGTGAGTTCAAAGCCAGCCTGGTCTACATAGTGAGTTCTGGGACAGCTGTGGCTACAAGGAGACCCTGTCTCAAAAAGACCAAAATAATAATAATAGGCAAAATTTACAGTGATTTATTTATTTATTTATTTATAGGCAGGGTCTCCCTGTAGCCCCAGATGGCCAGATGGCATGGATCTTGCTATGTAGATCAGGATGGCCTTGATCTCACAGAGATCTGCCTGCTTTGACTGAGATTTAAGGCATGGTCTACCATGTCTGGTTCAGGGGTTTTTATTGTTGCTGTTACTGTTTTCTTGAAACAAGGTCTTGCTTTGTAGTTCATACTGGCTTTGAATTCACATTCTTCCTGCTTTGCCTTAGAAATGCTGGGATGAAACAGGTGGCAATGCAGGCCTTTAATTCTATCACTCAGGTGGATCTCTGAGTTCAAGGCCAGCCTGGTCTACATAGCAAGTTCCAGGCTAGCTAAGGCTACTGATAGATCCTGTCTCAGAGAGAGAGAGAGAGAGAGAGAGAGAGAGAGAGAGAGAGAGAGAGAGAGAGAGAGAGAGAGAGAGAGAGAAAAGAAATGCTAGGATGGTAGGCAGGTACCACCATACAAGACTATGCCTTTATTTGGGCAGGGCCAGTAAGGACCTAGAATGAAGTTCCTAAGAGAAATCATAGTCCTTGAGGCTAGATGAAATTGGTGATTTCCTAGCTAGTTGGAGATTAGGTCCTTCTGAATTTCTGTGTCTGTATTATTTTTGTTGTTTTGTTTAATAAAGAAAAAAATAGACTACCCCCCCCAAACCAGATTCTGTCTGTCTGTAACTCCTCATCAGCTGGTCATTAAATCATTACATCCCTCTTAGGTGTGTGTCTCCCTCCCTGGGATAGGTGAGCTCTACAAATGTCTCATTCTGATCCAAGATGTTAACAAAACCTTGGCTTTGGAGACCTCCGAAGAGGTGTGTGCCCCTGGAGTCTGAGAGCACTTCAACATTTAAGTGCACGAGGAATCATTAGACTTCTTTCCAAGTCCACCAAGAATGGACAGCAGATAGATGGTGTTTCTCCATGTACAGTCTGTCTTTTACCTTTCTACTTACAATGAAGGTACCATGAATATTTGCTGACTTTTATCATTCTTCTAACCTTCAGATTCATACTTGTCAGTAATTTCAGTAATTGCTGGTTTGCATTAAGCACAGGAGATCAGAGATTGAGGTCCAGGAAAGATAAATGATTTGCTCAGAGGCATGTAGAGCAACCGGGTCACCTGTCTCCTTGTCCTGTTTTCAGCGATGTCTTATCTTTCAACAATGACCGAAGGGAACAGGTGTGGTGAGAGAGGACTTTTACCTACACCAACAGGGCCATCTTGGCCGATTTTCATAGTCCTTGTGCTGTATGAGGAAGATGGAGCAGGCAGGTCTGAGTGTCCTTTCTGTGGTACTGCTAACCTTCCGAAGAAGGTTCTGGAAGCCTGTATGGTGACACACCACACCTGTAGTCCCAGCACTTGGGTGGGGTAGCAAGAGACCCAGTTCAAGTTTATCCTCTGCCATATACTGGATTCCAGGCCAACCTGGGCTATAAGAGACCCTGTCTCAAAAAGCAGCAGCAGCAAAAACAACAGCAGCCAACAATGGCAACAAAAAAAAGTAAGATTTGAAGTCACTCCTATCACCTCCCCCTGGCAGAGGGTCTCTTTCAGGGACATCCCCTTTAGGCAGCACCATGCAGTAATTACCATATCTGTCCCCTGCTGTGCATGTATAATTACAAATGGAGGCAAAGCCTGCTTGTAGGGAAAGACTCCCGCAGGAGGGCCAGGTTTGGGTGGCCAGGCTAGGCAGTTTGGAAATGCTGGTGTTAAAGGCTTTTGCAAAGGTGATGGGTTTTACATATGTGAGGGAAATAATAAGAAAGGATCCTGGAAGGGTGGTTCACCCTTATTCATGGGCTACTTCCTAGAACCCTAGGAATCTGCCTTGGTCCCCAGAATTATGTAGGCATCCTGGGCCAGCTGGAAGACCCTTCACAAATGCTAATATAGGGCATTTTATGTATTGCCTTGACTTCCTAGGGCAGAAGTGGGTGAGGCAGTGGCACTCAGTTTAGAAGGAAATGGGGGAGGTGGGGCATGCTTCCCCACAAACAAGCCCAAGGAAATGATTTTTTTGAAGGTAAACTGTATTGTGTGTGGTGGTGGTGGTGAAAGTACTTTTCAGGAGACCAGGGTCAGTCTTAGAAAGTTTTGGGGACAGGAGCAATCATTTTTAACCTCATCTTTTCACAAGCAAGAATGCAAAGAGTATTTCCTCAGAAATCAACGAGGACTTGTTGGTGGGATAGGAGAGAGGGAAAGGGAAGCAGCCTCAAGAAGGGTGTTAAGAAATACTTTTTAGGCTACAGGGAGACCCTGTCTCGAAAAGACAAAAAAAAAAAATACTTTTAAAAAAATTCATATAAACCGGACATGGTGGCGCACGCCTTTAATTCTAGCACTCGGGAGGCAGAGGCAGTTGGATCTCTGTGAGATCAAGGCCAGCCTGGTGTACATAGTGAGCTCCAGGACAGCTGGGGGCTACAGGGAGACCCTGTATCAAAAAGACCCCCGCCCCCCCCAAAAGAGGAAGAAATACGTATAATAAATACACATATATGTATATCTTTCACTAGCGACATCAGAGGACATGCTCTTCTACCGTTAGCCCCACCGCATAGATGAAGCCACTGGGACACAAGAGGCGATGACTGCTTTTCTGGATATCACGATCAATTCGGACGCAAGGCTTTTGAGCCGCGGATTGGACGATGTGGACTGTAGCTCCTTCTTTTCGAACCCGGCCCATCTGCCCGCAATTTCGACCAATCCTGGCTTTGGAAAGACCGCTCGGGAGCGGTGGGGATAGTTTCAGGGGACGTGCGACCAAAGGTTTCGGAATCCCTCAGAAGGCAGCAAAAGGTCCCGCGGGGGTGGCGGGAGCTGCAGAGTGGCCCCTCGGGGCTCGAGCCTCCGCGCAGCGACTCCGCTTTCTGCAGCGTCTCCGCAAGGTGTCGCTTTCGGCCGGAGAAAACACCGCGGCGCCACCCTCGTAGCCCGCACTTATTTATTTTCAAACAAGGGGGGCGCCCCTTTCCTTTCAATTTGAAACTAGAAACCTCCTGCGGTCTCGTTCTTACAAGGGCGCGTCCTCGGCCTCCCATTTTGCACTCCGGTCGCCTGCCTTCGAGATCACCCACGAACAACCCTCCGCAAGGCCCGGCTCCACTTTGGCCTCGAGCTCAGCTTCCACGCATGCAAAAAATGCGTTCGGGGCGGGGGCTGGGCTAGAAACCTGTTCCCCCTCCCAACACACACCCAAGAGCTCTGGGTGGGACTGGGAGGGTGGGGGAGGCCAACCTTTGGTCTGGCCTACGGCGTGAGTGCTGCACAGCACCGCTCGGCGCGCAGCTGGTTCCCAAGAGTGCACTGGGTGCAAGCCCGGGGGTCCGAAAGGGCGGGAGGAAGACGCGGCGGGTTTCCCAGCTTTGCAGCCTGCTGTCTGCAAAAAAGAAAAGCAAATGGCTTTTGGCGCGAAAGCCTTGGCGCCTCCCCTGATTTTTATGGAAATCAAGAGGGCGGGGTAAAGTCGCTTGCCTCTGCCTTTCTCCCTCCCCCTTGTCTGCGCCACAGCCCCCTTCTCTCCCCGCCCCCCGGGTGTGTCAGATTTTTTCAGTTAATAATATCCCCCGAGCTTCAAAGCGCAGCCAGTGACAGTCATCTGTCTGGACGCGCTGGGTGGATGCTGGGGGCTCCTGGGAACTGGGTTGGAGCCGAGCGAGCGCTAGCCAGGCGTAAGCGCGCACACTCTGCAGCCGCCGGAGGACCCCTCCCAGCCGCCCGCACAGCCCACCCGGAGACCCAGCGCCCAGTGGCCGCGGATTCCCGGCAGTCCGCGCAAGGTAAGAAGCGGGACTTGCAGAGCGCCGGGGGAGCGGCGGAGCGCCGCGGCAGGGCAAGCCCTCGACCGAACGTTCGCGCTCGCGCACCCGGCGCCGCAATATGCCGGGGGGACCGCGCCTGCTTCCGAAACAAAACCATCTGGGGGTTTTCCCTGAAAAGCCAGTTCGGCCCCAAGGCACCCCAGCTGGAAAAGACCCGCCCTAATCCTTTTCGCAACCCTAGTCGGGGGAGAGAAATGGTTTAAGCGGAAAGAAATTGGCCCTGCTGTACAAGATTTGTCTGTGAGCTGGTGGGGAACCCGTGCGTCCCCACCCCAAGCTGGGGCTCTTCTCCAAAGGTGCCCGGCGAGGAAGGAAAGGGGGCTAGGCGGGGCTGGGTGGTAATCTAGGTCACTGCTGCTCCTGCTTAGGGGACGCAGTTCTCCCCGAGACCCTCGTCGCGCCGGCGCCCCAGCACCATTCACAGGAATGGGACTCACAGCCTCCCCTTGGAAGAGATTGTGGGGTTCGAAGGGAGGGAATTGGAGAGGGTCAAAATAAGCTATTGGTAGACGCTGAGTGTCGAAGGGTATCTGCCGAAATTGGGGCGCAGGGCGGGGGTTGTTGATAGGTGTCTGTTGTTGGCCTGTCTGGAGAAAGGTTCTTAATATTTATAAAGTTGTCTAAATCCAGTCACCGTTTGCGCTTCCGAGGTTGCATATTTGCAAAGGGGAAAGGAAAGACCCGGTAGCTGGACTAGAGAGCGGGGACCTCTGAGCAGCTGGCCCTACCCTGGTGCTAGGGGAACTGTGTTAGTAAGGACTAGGATTCTGCAGCCGGAACACCCCCTCCCCCAGGCAGAGCCTTGTGTGAATGAAATGGCAGTTTCCAAAGTTGCGGAGCCTCGCCACCCCCAGCATCTGCATGCCCCCTCCCACCCCCTGTCGTAGACTGCTTGTACACAAAAGGAGGGAGGGAGGGAACCGGAGACTGAACTTCCTCCACCTTCCAGTGCCCGGGGAGGAGCGGAGAGGTTGCAGACAAGATTGGGGGCGGCCACTGCCTGACCCCCCTAGTCCGTTCCTTCGGCTCATTTGTTCTTGGTGTATCTGTTGGTTGCAGGGTTGGAGGTTGGCGCGACTTTGCGCCCCCCACGGGAAGGAAACACTCCCCCATATTAAAAATAGCGGAGAGGAAAGAAGCGTTCAATCGCCGGCCGGGAGGCGAACCAATGCCCAGTTGCACGGCGTCCACCATGCCCGGGATGATCTGCAAGAACCCAGACCTGGAGTTCGACTCTCTGCAGCCCTGCTTCTATCCAGACGAAGACGACTTCTACTTCGGCGGTCCGGACTCGACTCCCCCGGGGGAGGACATCTGGAAGAAGTTTGAGCTGCTGCCCACGCCCCCGTTGTCGCCCAGCCGCGCCTTCCCAGAGCACAGCCCGGAGCCCTCGAACTGGGCCACGGAGATGCTGCTGCCAGAAGCCGACCTGTGGGGCAACCCGGCCGAGGAGGATGCTTTCGGTCTGGGGGGACTGGGTGGTCTCACCCCCAACCCGGTGATCCTGCAGGATTGCATGTGGAGCGGCTTCTCCGCCCGGGAGAAGCTGGAGCGTGCAGTAAGCGAGAAGCTGCAGCACGGCCGCGCGCCTCCGGCCGCAAGCACCACCGCTCCGGCCCCGGGAGCGGGTACCACAGGGTCTGGGGGCCGTGCACACGGTGGGACCGCCTGTGCGGGCCGTGCTGGGGCCGCCTTGCCCACCGAACTCCCCCACCCGGCGGCTGAATGCGTGGACCCCGCAGTGGTCTTCCCCTTCCCGGTGAACAAGCGCGACCCCGCGTCTGGAACAGCCGCCCCCTCCAGTGTCCCTGCGGCCAGCGCGGTGGTCACCAGTGTTGCGGCCCCGGCTGCTCCGGTGGCTGCTCCTCTGCGCGCAGGCGGCCGTCCGGCCAGCGGTGGTGACCACAAGTCTCTCAGTACCTCCGGAGAGGACACCCTGAGTGACTCAGGTAACGTCTGGGGCCGGGTCCCGCTGCCTGCTTAGGACCCTGGAGTTGAGTCATGGTCTCTTTGTTAACGTTGGTTCGTGTTTTGAGTGTGGAGCTGCATGCAGTGCTGGTGCTCTTATCCCTTGCACGTCTTTCCCAGAGTAGAACAAGGAGGTTGGAAACCCCAGAGCCACTTTCCCTTAGTTTGCTCTGTCCTCTTTGGGAAGCCTTGTCCTAGGCCAGCACCGGTCCTCATCGTGGGAAAAATTAGTGGGGCACCTCAATACTGGTGTTGGGTCAGAGGACTACCCGGCCAGAAACTGTTAGTGCCAAAATGGAAAGGGCCTCTGACTCCTTTAGTCTCTAGGCAAAGTTAGGGATAACCCCGATGCTAGGGCTATGCCCCATCGCACTTAGACTGCAAGAAGTTAGAAGAATGCCCAACTCCCCACTTCTTTTTTTTCGAAGGACCTTGGGCCCCCACCCCTCCGTGAGTGGTGGGCTATTTGCTCTTGGTGTGTGGCCAGCAGGCGGCGTTGTGCCTGGCTAGCAGTCGGGCCAAGGATCTGAAAAGCTGAGGTTGGTGGGGGCACCCCTCCCTCCTGTTTAGCAGCTTGGCAGCAAGTGCAGGAGTAGTGGTGTGCATTTTCAGGGGGCCTCCCCTTTCCGGTTTTGAGTGAACGCTGGTCCAGTTTTGTTTTCTAGCTGGAATTCCAGATCTAATTGAGCTGAGTTGTATTCTGTAACCCAGTGCCCTTGAAGGTGAGGGTGGGGCCCTTCCACCACCCCTCCTAAGAATGCACACGCCCTGTAAGGATTCATTGACTCTATTGTATGTGTGCATTTGTCTGGGGCTCTGGAGGTACTGTACACTCTACCCCTCCGGCTGGGAGCTAACCCTCCTATTAGATTTTGAAAGCCAGTGTTTTCACAAAGCTGAAGAATAAAAAGCCTAAAATTTCCTTCAGGGCTGGGGAGGGATCTCTGAGGCTCCTGGAAGGAAACTTGGTGATAAGCCTATACTTTGAAAGGGCTCTGTCCCTTTAATGTCTGTGCCTTGACAGCTTTCGGTGAGGAAGCACTTCCTTCCAACAGCTGTCTTCTTGGCAGAAAACCAAAACACTGGCTTAAAGGGACCCACAGACTGGAACAGCCTCACATTTCAGCCTTAGAACAAATCCCACAATTGTTCAGCTTTCCGGTCCCCATCAGATCAAGCAAAAGATGTGTTTTGATTTTCATGCTTGCATTTAAACAATAATTTTCTATTCTAGCATGGTAGTAAATGAGGAGGGGGATCAGAAAACGCATGATACACCTTTTTCGATACTCTTAGGGTGGCTCTGGCACTGCTCCTGTGGGGGTGTGGCTGCTATGGATTAGAGCTTCATAAGTCGAGGTTTGATCTTTGCCTAGATTAAAAAAGAAACTGCTTACTGTATAGAACTCTGTTCATGAGAAAGTTATTTTTCTTCCTTAGTGAATGAAATTGTTACTTGAGTTTAAGGATTGAAAATCAAACCCAGCCATGTGTTTCACCAAATGAAGACAGTCTGAAAGGTGGCTGTGGAAATGTGTAGAAATAAATCCTTGGGGCAGACTGGCTGCTGATTATGCTAAAAGCTCCTATTACTGAGCATCTGTCGCCAAGTCTACATGTTGTCTGACAAACTCAAACGTTGTGGCTTCATTCCCATTGAATATCAGAGGAAACTGAGGATGAGGATGATTAATTAACCTTTTCCAAAATCCTGCCACTGGTGATTCTCTGATCTCAAGCTTGAGTTCTTCATGTTCTGTCACCTCCTCAAAGTTTTTGACCCTAGGGAATCTAACTCTGGTCCTTCCGAATAGTAGGATAGTAGGCAAGTGCTCCGCCACTGGGCTGTACCAACTTAAGTCTTCCATGGAAACTGAAAAATAGGTAGCAAATATTTCAATCCCTGTGTGTTTATAAAATGTAGACACCCAAGGTAAATCTTTACCACGTGCTAATCAAGCTATAATTCTAGCTAACCCAGCCAGGCCAGCCCTGACATTGATAAAATGTTTAATTCCATTCATAGCATATCTTACCTGAAAGTCTCATCTTTTTTTTTTTCTCCCCTCAAAGATGATGAGGATGATGAAGAGGAAGATGAAGAAGAGGAAATAGATGTTGTCACCGTGGAAAAGAGGCGGTCCTCTTCCAACAACAAGGCTGTCACCACATTCACCATCACGGTGCGCCCCAAGACTGCGGCGCTGGGCCTGGGGCGTGCACAGTCTGGAGAGCTGATCCTCAAGCGCTGCGTCCCCATTCACCAGCAGCACAACTATGCTGCTCCTTCTCCTTACGTGGAAAGTGAGGATGCGCCCCCGCAGAAAAAGATCAAGAGCGAGGCCTCCCCACGACCTCTGAAGAGCGTAGTCCCCGCAAAGGCCAAGAGCTTGAGTCCCCGAAACTCAGACTCGGAGGACAGCGAGCGTCGCCGCAACCACAATATCCTGGAGCGCCAGCGCCGCAACGACCTGCGCTCCAGCTTCCTGACGCTCAGGGACCATGTGCCTGAGCTGGTGAAGAACGAGAAGGCTGCCAAGGTGGTCATCTTGAAAAAGGCCACAGAGTACGTCCATGCCCTGCAGGCCAACGAGCACCAGCTTCTCCTGGAAAAGGAGAAATTGCAGGCAAGACAGCAGCAGTTACTAAAGAAGATTGAACACGCTCGGACTTGCTAAACATTTCTCAAACGGACAGTCGCTGCCACTTTGCACATTTTGAATTTTTTTTTTAAACAAACATTATGTTGACATTAAGAATGTTGGTTTACTTTCAAATCGGTCCCCTGTTTGGATCTAGGGAGGGGCAGGACGTGGGGTTCTGCCGGGATTTTGGAGAAGACTGGGTTATGGGATGCTGGGTGGCTTGCTCCTTCACCTCACCTGGTGACAGCCATGGACAGGAGGCTGTCGAAGTCACCTTGTTCCGGTCCAAGTTTCCAAGCAAACAGTCATTCCTTCTTTTTACAATGGTGCTTAAGTTCCAGCAGATGTCACAGAGGGGTTTGCCATTTGATGCCCCTGGGAACACTTCTGTAAATACCATTGCCACACCCGCCTTTTGTATACGTCCTGGGTAATGAGAGGTGGCTCTTGCGGCCAGTATTAGACTGGGAGTTCACACCTAAGTACTGTAAGAATACCTCAATGTTTGAGGAGCATGTTTTGTATACAAATATATTGTTAATCTCTGTTATGTACTGAACTAATTCTTACACTGCCTGTATACTTTAGTATGATGCTGATACATAACTAAATTTGATACTTATATTTTCGTATGAAAATGAGTTGTGAAAGTTTTGAGTAGATATTACTTTATCACTTTTTGAACTAAGAAACTTTTGTAAAGAAATTTTACTATATATATATTCCTTTTTCCTAGCCTGTTTCTTCCTGTTAATGTATTTGTTCATGTTTGGTGCATAGAACTGGGTAAAATGGAAAAGTTCTGTGTTTAATTTCTTCAAAATGTATATATTTAGTGCTGCATCTTATAGCACTTTGAAATACCTCATGTTTATGAAAATAAATAGCAATTAAATGATGCAGGTCAATGTTTTGCTTGGTAGTGCTAATTCAAACTTGACTCCTTTGGGTAGCAATCATAATCTGTTACAGAGAGAATCCCTTACAGAGGCAGGCTTTTGACATTTGTGCAATCCTGGTAGAGGGGAGGGTACTGTGCCCATTTGGTAGAGGGGTCTGGGTATTTTTCTATGTGTGTGTGTATGTGTGAGGATGCCTGCATTTGTCTGTCACTGTGTCCTGTGTTCCTGCCCCCCCACCACCACCACTCCTGTAGATGGAGTTATAATTGGGAGCTACCCAACTGGGTGCTGGGAAACCAAACTTGTTTCCTCTGTAAGAGTGGCCAGTGCTCATGAGGAGCCACCTCTCTAGCCCCTCTTTACTTTTTGTGGCAGGTTTACTAGCCTGACCTGAAAATTCTTATGTAGCTGAGGATGACCCTGAACTGAGTCTCTTGCTCCCAAGTGCTAAGATTACATGTGTGTCAAGATATTCAGTTTTAGGAAAAGCAGTAAAATCGGCAAGTTACTCCACTTGTCTGTGTTTGATACAAATATTTATCCCATTGGTAGACAATTTGAAATTTTGGTGTAGAAAACAGTGTTAGCTGCAGACCAGACTGACCTTGACCTCACAGAGCTCTGCCTCCTTGAATGCTGGGATTAAAGGGATGCACCATCACACCCAGTTGAGGGGTATTAAGGATTCTGCTTCTAGAGCAGCTGGGTGTGGTGACAAGTCTATATTGCCAGTGGAGGCAGGAAGGACAACACCCAGGACTTTGAAGCCAGCCAGCCTAGTCTACATACATCATGAGATTTTCAGAAATCTTAGGGCCACCAGATTCTGGGCTAAGCACTGAAGTGAATGAAGTCGGAGGTCGTTCTTTCCCTTCTATGGCCTCACAGTCTGATTCCCCAAACAGCCTGCTGGCTATGGGAGCCAGAGCAAGGCTGAAGACCCGAGGGGTAATGTCATCTACCTGCAACTAGTTTTGACTGTTTCTGAAAGATCCCCTCTTCTTTTGGGCAACAGGTTAAATTAAGGGACTTTTTCAGGGTTTTGTTCATTGCAGGCTTTTAACTCCAACTTGAAAAATGCTTTATTTTACTGGGGGGGGGGGAGCCCTAAAGGCCAGACAGCTTTACTTAATTGGCAACACTGTCTGGATCAAATGAAACCTCAGGTAGACTAGGCCCAGTGTGCTCTGGCCAGGCAGTAGGAGGCTAACCCTTGAGGTCCTTATCCTGAATGACAGTTACACACTTTGCTTTAGGAGTTGCTGTTGTCCATCTTTCTGATGGTCTGACAAGGTTGAAAATTAGGCAAAATGTCCTTCAAGTTCCCATGTAGTTACCACTTCCAGACTAGAAAATTTAAAAAAAAAAAAACCCTTTCCAAGGTCTTTTTTGAGATATTCAAAGGAACTTTTGTCCGTTGCTCTTTCAAGACCAAGTCATAGCCTCAGTATGCCATTTGTACGCCCTAAGCCAAAAGAAAGTTAAGATGACCAGCCTGGTGGCATGCAGCCTTCAATCCCAGCACTGGGAGGCAGAGGCAGGTGGAGCTCTGTGAATTCAAGGCCAGCCTGGTTTACAGAGCGAGTTCCTCAAGTTAAGTGAGTACCTGAGATCTTTGAAACCCAACTCCATCAGCTGAATTGCTTTGTGTCCCCCAAAGAGGGCCTGAGCTTGACAGGTGAGCTAGTTTAGTATGGGGGAGGGGGAGAAAGAGAGAGAGAAAACAGGCTATGTTTTTGCTTTGACTGCTGGGAAGCTCAAGGTAAATTTCATACTTTTTTACACGGTGCCCATTCCTACTTCTAAATGTATTTATGTTGTTCTTCAAGTCATACAGCAACAAGAAGTCTTTAGGTGGATCATAAACATGTACTAAAAACACACAAGTTAAAGCATATAGTTGCCTTTCCTGGCCCAGCTGAGAGAAAGCCTTACTGATTTAGCTCTGCAGTTATCTGTACAGTAACTGTAGTGACAGAATAGTTGAACCAGTCACCTGAATAACACGAGAACCCTCTGCAGTGCTGGAACTAAGGACCTTCACTGGGTAAGGTAAATAAATCAGAGCTTGGATGGAATGTAGTGATCATTTCTGAATCATTTCATTTCATACTTAGGACTGACACTGAGTTCACGTGGCCAGCCCAGTTCACTAGTCTCTTGTACCCCAGGCTGGCCTCCAACCAGCTATGCAGCTGAGGATGACCTTGAACTCCTGATCCTCCAACCTCCACCTTCCATACTGGGATTACAGACTTGCGCCAGCATGCTCAGTTTCACTCAGTGATGGGGCAGAACCCAGGGCTCTGTGTGCTAGGTAAGCAACCAACTGAGCTACAGTCCCAGCCCCATGCTTCCATGCAAATATGCAACGGGCCTAAAAATTTCCCATGATGCCCTGCACTTACAGGATGAAGTCCAGACCCTTCACTCTGACACCAAAGCTACTTCACCATTACTTGCCAAGTCTGCCAACCATAGTCCCTCCAAAACTGCCCTTCATCCTGCAATGCCAGGGTGCCACTGGTTCTGGAGAAAGCAGGTCTCCTAGAATCTCTAAACTGTGGGCTCCCTTGAAGCAGGTGTGAATGGTTGTCATTTGCTTCTGATTCTAAGCCCTGGTTCTAATCCAGCCACCAACAAATGATAGGGTCTTAGCAGATGCCAGAAGAATGCATGGTTACAAATGGAGGGAGATGCCAGATTTCCATTTCTAGGTCTCAGGCCAATAGAAGTGGCAAAACACACGTCACGTCCATGCACCTTAAGGGATGCTTGAGACTGGCTGCTCAAAGCCCAAGGATAGTGAAGCTATCTGGAAGCGTCACTCTGGAAGCTTCTCCAGAGGAATCCCACTGTCTGGAGGGAAGATAAGTCTGGGGCCGGGTATAGCAAGTTGAAAGGGGATCTGAGAGAATCTGGAGTCGGGTTGTTGAGTGAAAAGCTCATGAGAGGTTCCACGGCTGTGTTCTCTGTGAGAGGAAGCTGTCTCTCTGCCTTGGTTTGGTGGTCTCCCATTGGCCGAAGACAGGCAGACGCTCATCTCAGGCCATAGGTCATTATACTTGTAGTGACCGTGTTTGAAGGCTTCTGTCCCCGTGGAGAGACTTGGTGCTTGCCTAGCTTCTGTATGTCTGAGTCTCACGTGCTTGAGGACTGCTGACCATAGTCCCACTTTACAGGAAAGCCGATTGGACCTTCTGGGTTTTAGTTTCATTGATCTGTTCAGTGGTAATGTTTTAAAAAGTCTTAATTAGGATTGCTTTACAGTCAGACTTTAGACATGGAGAAGGTAAAACTCATTTCACAGGAAGCACAGAGTCTGCCAGTGGCAGTCTCTGACTCTCTCCTCTCAGCTAATATTTACTTAGGAGCTAACATGTGTCTAGCATGGTCGCAGGTACTTGGGAGCTATCAGTGAACAAAAGAGGCAAAGCTGCCCTAATCCCTGCCTCCTTCTCGTTTATAATCTAGGAGACGGTGACAGTAACAATATAAATAGACAAGTGTGAAAACTAAATAGAATAGGATAGAGGAATTCAAGGATGCTACAAGGGAGGGTGGTAGAGCTGGCCAGGGCAGGAACACTGGGTCCCTGGAGCTGGGGCTGGACCTATGGGGAAGAGTGCAAGATGGGCCTCAATAAGGCTGCCCGGCCACCAGGACTCAGAGCTTTCCATTCAGATACCATCTTCCTTCCTCTCCCTTTGAACATGGGTAAATGTTTCCCACCAATTCCTTTACCCACCATTCTCTCACCCAAAAGCCCCAGATCATGATGGATAGGCATGAGGATTTGCAGTCAGTTTCCCTGGAATTGAATCTGACTCTCAAATATACAAGCTCTAAATTAAAGAGTCCCCCACTGGTATTAGGAGACATGATGACTGGGTAATTAGGATGACTGTATTACATAGCCCCGAAAATCAGTCCCGCTAGCTGATGAGTATACTGTCAAATAGTCTGATTTGAGGGGCTGGGGAGATGGCTCACTGCATCAAGTGCCTGCCATGTTAAGCATGAGGATCTGAGTTCAGATTCCCTAGCATCCATACAAAAAGATAGGCAAGGCGGTTATGTCCACACCCCTAGATAAGGAAGACACAGAGACAAGTGGATCTGCATCTCACTGGCCAGACAGTCTAGCCAGTTGGTGAGCTATAGGTATGATGAGATACCCTGCCTCAAAAAACAAGGTCGAGAACCGTAGAGGCTGGATGCTGACCTCAGATATACATTCTCTCTCTCTCTCTCTCTCTCTCTCTCTCTCTCTCTCTCTCTCTCTCCTCTCCTCTCCTCTCCTCTCCTCTCCCCTCTCTCTCTCTACACACACACACACACACACACACACACACACACACACACACCTGATTTGATATTCACAGCATTTTTCTTCTTTTTCTTCTGTATGTTACTAGGAAAAAGAGCCTTATGACCAGTAGAATAAATTCACAAGCCTGACCTCAACAAGAACTTTGCAGACTTTTGTTCCTCAAAAGAGGCCTTATGAAACCTAAAAATGGGTGCCTTGGAAACAAGTGAATGTGAGCTTTGAAGCCTATTTTAAGACAGAGACAGAGCCTAGGAATCCGAGTGCCGCAGAACATCTACGCCTTCTACAATGCTTTATTAGTTTTCCCTACTTATAAAGGAAATCTCTTCATAGGCCACTGACCAGGGCTACCTGATCTCTTTTGATATTGATAGATCATGCTACAAGACATCCATCCTGAAACCTTTGACCAGAAGTAACAGAGACTTTTTATGGTGGAAGCACAGGGACTGGTTGGGACAATGCATATTTGGGGAACACACACAGCCCAGGCTGCTAGGATAGATGCAGATGATGGGCAGGGGCGTGTGTGCTGGGAAGCAATGCGGCCTACATACCCTCTTCCTAGCCATCTAGCAGGTCTTAAATTTTCAGCAGGTCTTTAGAAGTTAGAGGATCTTTAAAAAAAAATTATTTCATGGGCTAGAGAGATGGCCTACTGGTTAAGAGCACCGACTACTCTTGCAGAGGACCCAGGTTCTATTCCCAGCTCCAACTGTTCTTGCAGAGGACCCAGGTTCTATTCCCAGCACCCACATGGAGGCTGTGAACCGTCTTTTTCTTTTAAATTTTATTTATTTTTATATGTGTATGAGTGTACTATCTGTATGTAGGTTTGTGCACCCGTGTCGTGCAATGCCTCAGAGGTCAGAAGAGGGTCTCGGATTCCCCTGGAACTGGAGTTCTCCTGGAAGTGGAGTTACAGACGGTTCTCAGCCACCATGTGGTTGCTGGGGATCAAACCCGGGTCCTCTGCAAGAGCATTAGGTGCTCTTAACCGCTAGGCTATCTCTCCAGCCCCAAGAACCATCTTTAACTCCAGTTCCAGGGGAATCTGACACCCTCTTCTGACCTCTGTGGCATTGCATGACACGGGTGCACAAGCCTACATGCAGACAATACATTAATACACATACAACAACAAATAAAAATTTAAAAAATTATTTCTGTTTTCACTCATGTGCATATGTGTGTGTGTGAGTGTGTGTGTGTGTGTGTGTGAGTGTGTGTGTGTGTGTATGTGTGTGTGTGTGTATAGCATGCATGTGCCCATGGATGCTAGAAGAGGGTATTGGATTCCTTGGAGCTAGAGATATAGAACATTGTGAACCACTCAACATGGGTGCTGGGAGCTTAACTTTGGTCCTCTGGAAAAGCAGCAAGTTCTCTTAATTGCTGAGCCATCTCTCCATCCTAGGATCTTTTTCTTTTCTTTTTCCTTTTATTTTTTAAAGCCAATTTTTATTGAAGCGTTGTGCATTTTATACAAACTTTCAAATCAAATCTAGACCCATGCCTCCTTCCTGACACCCACCCCACCAGAGCTCATGAATTCTGCCAAACATGTTTTTCATCTTTTTCTCAGTCTTTCTCAAAATTCTCAATGTAGAAGTTTCTGTTTCTAGTAGTTCACCATTTCAGTCAGTTCTTTGCCCCAGTCTTTTTGTTGTTGTTGTTGTTGTTGTTATTCTTCCAATATGCATCACTCCAAAATATGCATATATGCATGCCACATATATCATAGGTTTTAGCATCTTCAGCTTATGGTTTTTGTCTTTCTTTTTTCTTTTTTTTGGGTCTTTTTGAGAGAGGGTCTCCCTTTAGTCTCAGCTGGAGCTCACTATGTAGACCAGGCTGGCCTTGAACTCACAGAAATCCACCTGCCTCTACCTCCTGAGTGTTGGGATTAAAGGCGTGCACCACCATGCCCGGCTGATTTTTTTTTTTTTATTAGGCTGAAAGATGTCATGCTTGAAGTCTCCTCCTTGGCAAGCCCAAACCACCATCAGTTCTACCTTGTGCTCCGCACTGAGGTTTTCCCTTCCCATGATCACCAAATGAGGTCCAATAAGCACCGTGTCCTGTCTTGATCTTCCTGTACTGGTCTCTGTGATACAGCCTGTGTAGTCCAACAATGGCAGTCTATACTCTGAAGAGGCTGAAACCCCAGTAGTAGCTCAGTCCACAAGCTGGATGTCTCAGCAGTCCCCATCTGGCACTGAAGGTTTGGAGGATTCTTGGAGAGATGTGGAGTCTTCAGTTCATATTGGAAGGTTGAAAAGCTGTGTCTCATGACTTTGAGGGATGGCAAAAGCAGTGGCAGACATAGGGTAGCTGCACTTGCCCGTAGGACAGGCAAAACAACTGTGCTCTTTTTTTTTTTTTTTTACTTTTTGTCTTTTTATTAAGATCTCAAGTTTTATACCAGAAGTACAATTTCTCAGGCCTTACTAATTATTTATTTCTGGTTATACTTTCCTTTTGGATGTTTAAGGCCACACAGCCCAGATTAACCAAGGTTTTTGTTTTCTCAAGGTCAGTTGAGGATCTGGTCCTCAAGGGTCACTCAGGGTTTATTTTTTTTTGGTGGGGGGAGGGAACCCCTGGCTCCTTTTGGCTTTTCATTTACCAGTTCCATCCACTCGAGAACAAAGTTTTTTTACTTTTAAATTATATGCACTTATTTATTTCGTGTGTATACATCTATGTGTATGTGTGAGTGTGCATGCCACAGGGCATATATGTAGAGGTCAGAGAACAACCTGAAGAAGTCAGTTCTCTCCCTCTACCATGTGGGTCCTGGGAGTTGGACTCAGGTCATTGGGCTTGGGGGCAAGAACCTCTACCAGTGAATGATGCTGTCTCACTAGCCTCTGCTAAAGGATATTTTAAGGAATAGGAAAACAAGTAGACTCCTTACAAAGCTTCATTGAATTGTGCATGTATGTGGTGTGTGTGTGTGTGTGTGTGTGTGTGTGTGTTTTCCCGCTGAGGACTGAGCCAAGAACCTCGAACTTTGTGCCAGGAAGATGTGTACTGCTTTGCCATATCTCAAAGCCATCTCTTAAGTTGGCATTTTTGAGATGTGATCTTTCTTTTTTTTTTTCTTTTTTTTTCTTTTCAAGACAGGGTCTCCCTGTAGCCCCAGCTGTCCTGGAATTCACTCTGTAGACCAGGCTGGCCTTGAACTCACAAAGATCCGCCTGCCTCTGCCTCCCAAGTGCTAGGATTAAAGGCGTGCGCCACCATGCCCGGCGAGATGTGATCTTTCTAAGTTGTTGAGGCTCAGCTTGGACTTACTTCATAGCGCAGGCAGTTCTTGAACTTGCCATCCTCCTGCCTCAGCTTTCTGAGTAGTTGTGATACAGACCAGACCCACTAGGCCATGGTCTTTTGTATGTTCTTGCTTTGTGGTTTAAGCTCCTCTGTCTGAGAAATGACGAGTAGAAAAGCAGTATCTGTATGGGACAGAAGAACACAGCAGCTGCCTGGGAAGTCGGCCTACAGTAGACGTGGGAAGCGGCAGCTGGGCTTGTCTCGGAGCTCAGCTTCTCATCATTTCACCCTTGGGATAGGAAATTAACTTCTAGCTGCACTGTTTCCCATCTCGCAGTGGGATGGGCAGGTTTGGCAGGAGCTGATGAGCACTGAGGTTCCCTTGCAACCCTGAGGATAAAGAATCATTGGTCCTGAGGAATCCTACAGGCTTCAAGATCACTCTAAGAACCAGAGTTACTGCTCCTTTGTCAGAGTGCTTGCCACGTGCATGAAGCCCTGGGCTCGGTCTTCTGCATGGTAAACGTAAAGTAGGCATGGGGGCATATGCCCGTAATCTCAGAGGCAGAAGGATCAGGAGTTTAAGGTCATCCTTGGCTACATAGCAAGTTAAGGGGACCAGCCTGGGCTACATGAAAAACAATGGCTCTAGTATCTGCCAGTGCAGGTGAACCTGGCACCCTAATCAGAAGTCTTGGGAACCTATCCGATCTCTGCTGTTCAGCAACTCCAAGGCTAAGTCAGTTACCTTCCCTCTGAATCTGTCTTCAACTCTGAAACAGTTAGAGGGGTTGGTATATAGCTTTTTGGTGGAGTACTTCCTTAGAATGCAGAAAGGCCTGGATGTGACCCCCCAGAACCTCAAATATAAACTAAGAATCAGGACTTCACAAAGTTCTGTGAGTCAAATGTCATAAATCATATGAAGTTTGTGAAGGACTTTGGAAATGAGGGCATCTTCTATGAACTCTGACTGCTGTCCATATTGTCATATTCAGCCCTTCCCTGACTGCTTTCTGGATTCGGCCCGCAGAGGGTTTCCCCAAGGTCCTTTGTGCACACACAGTAGGCTTACCTCTGGTTGATTCCCTGTGTTGGTCTAATCATTAACACCAAGAAAAAGATTCGGCCAATGGTTTCCAGCCAGCTAGAGAGATATAATTTGTACAAATTAGGTACACAGGCTTGTCTGGAACAAGAGAAAAGCATGATTAAACCAATGTTTAATTTGGTTATTCAAATGAAAACAGAATATGGTAACAAATACCTCACACCTTGAACTTTTGCTTGGGTTGAGTTAGCCACTTTTCTTTGGTATAAAGCCAGAAAGAATTTAAAAATTTAAACAGAGTCTAGGGGTTTTTGAAGCTGCTGGAGCTAGAGTTAGGTACTTTTCATTGGAAAGGAAGGCAGAGTTTGGATATTTGGATACAACTTTACCTTTTTTTTTTTTTTAATCAAAGTGAAGTAGATTTATTAAAGAAAAAAGAAAAGCCAGGCGTGGTGATGCACCCCTTTAATCCCAGCACTCTGGAAGGCAGAGGCAGGCGGATCTCTGTGAGATAAAGGCCAGCCTTGTCTATAGAGCAAGCTCCAGGCCAACAGGGACTAAAGGGAGACCCTGTCTCAAAAAATACAAAAAAAGCCGGGCGTGGTGGCGCACGCCTTTAATCCTAGCACTTGGGAGGCAGAGGCAGGTGGATCTTTGTGAGTTCAAGGCCAGCCTGGTCTACAGAGTGAGTTCCAGGACAGCTGGGACTACAAGGAGACCCTGTCTCGAAAAGACCAAAAGAAGAAAAAAAATACAAAAAAAAAAAAAAAAAAGAAAGAAAGAAAGAAAGAAAGAAAGAAAGAAAGAAAAGAAAAGAGAAGAAACTCTGGAGAATGGGAGGATCCCCAAGGGAGGAATAACCCATGTTTGCTTTTGTAAATGATTACTTGTACATAGGTTTCAAATAAATCTTTCTCATAGGGCATGGTGGTGCATGGCTATGATCCTAGCCCTCAGGAGGGAAAGGCAGAAGGACTGCTCAGACTGGTCCATGCAAAGTTCTAAGCCAACCAAGACCAGTGAGACCCAGTCTCAGACAAAAGCAGAAATCTTCCCCTCTCTGGGGTGGCTCTACCTCTGAATTTGCTGAGCTAGTATTTGTTTGTTTGTTTATTTGTTTTGAGGCAGGGTCCTGGAACTCACTCTGTAGACCAGCCTGGCCTTGAACTCACAGAGATCAGCCTGCCTCTGCCTCCCAAGTACTGGGATTAAAGGTGCACACCACCAGGCCTGGTTTTGTATTTTATAATCTATCTGGAAGGGATAGTGTTTTCCTGCCAGAAACCCCTGAATGTCTCATTAGAATAATGAACTTGGAGGTTTTCTTGGGTGAGGTAAACTTCCGGGATAGCTGTGACTGTTTCATTTGACACCTGTAGGAGGTGATTTCTCTGGGAGTGCTACCCTACTTGGTAACTCCTCCAGTTAATAAAAGGTAGATTTGATAATCTTGTACAAAATATATATTAAATTAATTAATTAAACAGAAAAGAAATTATACAAACTCCATTAAAAAATAAAAAATAAAAGGTGCACATGTTGCTCTGTCACCACAGCTCCAGCATTCTCCATTATTGCTTCAAATGGAGGCTGCCACTGCCCACCTGACCACCCACAGCCACTGATTCTGGCTGGGCAGCCAGGGAGGACTTTTTCCTGACCACAGCAATGAATCACAAAGCCAAAATCCTAGGGGGAAAACTAGCATTTAGCCAAGTACCAAGTAAGCCCTGGTTTCTCCTGAGGCACAGGCTGCTGAAGGCTGGCTAACTGAAGTGGAGAGATGGCTCAGAGGTAACAAGTACGTAGCGCTCTTCCAGAGAACCGGAGTTTGGTTCCCAGCACCCATGTTTGGTGGTCTATAACCTCTAGGAGATCTGATACCTTCTTCTAGCTTCTGTGGGCACCTGCACATACCCAGACATAGATATACATATAATTAACCATAAATTAAATATTTTAAAAAGATTTGTGCTTAGATGCTACTTGTGGACCTTCGGTGTTTTCATTGGGGGTGGGGGGGGGGTCCTTTTTAGGAATGTTGTTTCTTTTTTCCTTCTTTATCTAGGGTGAGTGACTTGTCCTGATTTTCTAATGGAAGGTCCTGGGTCCTGGGACACATTCGGGCAGCTTCTTTCCCCTTCTGCTTGCCTTTTCACCTTGCAGTCTGAGCTTTGCAAGGCCACACACCTATCATAGGCCTGGAGTCTCAGGCTGAAACTGCCACAGAAGGATCTCTAAGAGGTCAACCAGTAGCAGGGAAAGGACTGTGACAGACCCAGACCAGGATAGCCTGGGATGGACAGGGACTTGTTATCAGATAGCCCATGCATTTGAAATCAGGAAAACATTCAGGGACAGAAAAAAAAAATTCTATCCTTTCCTTTTCAGGAAACACTGAGTGTGAAGCTGGGGTCCCATTCAAATGCCAAGGACCAGTGTCCTGCTGAGCTACCAACTCTTCTTTTAATCTGTGGGGTACTCAGTGCTATTAACAGTGATGGTAGATTTGCTATGTCTGCTAAGTCCAGCTTCATCCTGTCCTCCTCTTTATCTTCTTCCTCTTTCCTTTTCTTTTGACAGGGTCTTGCTATGTAGCCCTGACTGGCTTGATACTCACTGTATAGACCAGGCTAGCTTTGAATTCACAGCAATCCTCCTGCCTCAAGCCTCCCAAAGTGGTGGAACAAAAAGGCCTGGGCTAGTCTTCTAGAGTCTCCTCCTTGGTTCCTTCTGGTCTTTGCAAGACAGCAAAAGAAACAATTGTCCAGTGAAATAACCCCAGGCAACCAGGGCCCCATCCTCCCCAAAGCAGTCAGGAAGGAGGTGAGGAAAGCACATGGAATAAAATGTCCCCCTCCCCAGTTTCTGGGAGAAGGTGAAGCTGTGTGGCCAGGGATGTGGACATGGGTCCAGACCTCGCTCCTCTGGGATAATATTGCTGGGACCCCATTCCCAGGGTTTCATTGTTTCCAGTGGAGGTTTTTTCTGATCTTTCCAAGAGACCACCTGGGCATAAGCCACTTGCGGTGTGTGTGGGGGGGGTAACATTCCTCAGGATTTGAAGATTTTTTCCTTCACAAAAAGAGCAGGATGGAAAGTCAGCAGACCTTTTAGGAGCTTTTAACAAGAATATTTACATGTATTTAACTTTGAGGGAAACCTGTGGTTAACTTGGTTAGCAACTGCTTGCAAATCCGGAGAATCCTTATCCGAGGGGTCTGGAGTGCCTACAGAAGAGGATTCCTGAGTCCTAGACCTCCCGATGGGCGTGGGGTCTGTCATGTTAATAGAGCGCATCTTATTAAGGACTAGACAAAAGGCCTGGAGTTTGGGGATGAGAGTTTGTTTAGGGGTTCTTTGATATGGAGATGACCCTCCTGAGGATGAGCTAGGGGGCCCTGGAATGAACCCACAAATGTGTCCTATAGGAGCCTGGCAGTGTCTGAGGGGTGGAAGCTCCCAGCATGCTCTGTTCCTCATTTGATCATAAAATGGTCGTCCCTTGCAGATCACAGAAAGCTTGCAGAAGAAAGGAAATTATGTTTCATCAACTTCACACAATGCCAGACTCCTCCCCACATTCTTCTGAGCTACTTTCACACTTCCCTTGGAAAGGGCTTTAAGGGGCTTAACAGAGATTGTAAAAATCCATGCTCTGTTCCCTTGGGTCCACTAAGAGAGATAGGGAGTGTGCATGTGAATGAGGTGAGCAGAGGGTGGCGAGAAGGGCCTCTGTGTCACTACTGACTTGGGAAAGGTGAAGCATGGAAAGTGAGATCTAGCACAGACAGCCTTCCCATGGTGAGAAGAGGGTATGAGGTGGCCTTGAAGTTGAGCGAGGGTGGTGGGCAAAGAAGACTGGAGTGAATGAGTGGTAGGATATGTTCAAGGTACAAGTGTGTCCCAGAGGTGCACACGGAAAGAGACAGATGGATTGTATGCACAGGTCATCCTTAGGCAAGAGGACCAGCCAGAGTGTTCTAGATGGAGAACACCACAGTGGAGCCCCTTGAGGCCTTGGGTTAATTTGCTACTATGCAGACCTGGGTGTTTTGTCCATAGAGCATTATCCCAATGGTATTCAATGGCTTTATTAATAAGGAACCACTGTGCCTGTTCTCCAAGGATGTGGATGGAACACTCCCAGACAGTGTAGGGAGACCCAGAATATGGTGGTTGGAGAGCTTGGGGCTAGGGTGGGCAAAACCCATGTTCTCTTTCTTCTTTTCTATCTTAAGAGACCCTATATCCGCTCTCTCTTCTTGGGGTGAGCTCAAGGGCAACTCCTTTACAAAATTTGTTCACTTCCCTAGAAATCTTGCTGCTTTCTTTCTGTTAACCCCTTTCTTATAGCTCTATGTCTCTTCTTACTCAAAGTCATTATGAAAATGTAGACAGTATTATATAAGGAAAAGAGAAAAATATTACTAGTAACTCACCTGCAGAGATGGCCACTGTCGAAATATTGCTACATATCTTTCTAGATCATTCCATATACACACAAATAAATGCACATGAATATTCCTATATGTTTTGTGTCTTTGGAAGGTCATTCCTTGATATTATGTAAATAATTCTACTTGCGTTTATCTGTAGAAAGGGCTTTCCATCTTTGTTTGTTCTGCATCCTCCACATTAGGCTATGCAAGGCAGCAACTGATAAAATAATTTTTTTTTAAGTTTTGATTTGTTGCTGGGCATGGTGGCGCACGGCTTTAATCCCAGCACTCAGGAGGCAGAGGCAAGTTGATCTCTGTGAGTTCAAGGCCAGCCTGGTCTATGAAGGAAGTTCTAGGCCAGCTGGGGCTACAGGGAGACACTGTCTCAAAAATACCCCCCCAAAAGTTTTGATTTGCTTTGTTTTATTTTGTGCGGGTTAAGATTGGGAGGGTGGTTATTTTGCTTGTTTGTTTGTTTTTGTCTTTTTGAGATGGGTTCTCCCTGTAGTCCTAGCTGTCCTGGAACTCACTATGTAGACCAGGCTGGCCTTGAACTCAAAGAGCTCTGCCTACCTCTCTGCCTCCTGAGTGCTGGGATTAAAGGCATGAGCCACCATGTATAGCAGGGTTACATTTTTATGCAAACCAGGCTGATGCCCAACTTGCTACTCCTGAGTGCTAATACTACAGGTGAGTTGCTACCATATTTGGCTTTTAGTACGTGGGGACAAGATCTCATGTAGCCCAGGCTGGTCTTGAATTCACTATATAGCAAAGGATGACCTTGAACTTCTGAACCTCCTGCCTCTACTTCCAGAGTGCAAGTTTTGAGATTATAGGAATCTGCCACCATGCCTGGGTTTTACATACAGCATGCTGGGGATCAAACCCAGGGCTTTCTGCAATCACTCTACCAACTCAACTACCTTTCTAGCCCGTCTCCTTCTCCTCCTCCTCCTCTTCCTCTTCCTCCTCCTCCTCCTCCTCCTCCTCCTCCTCCTCCTCCTCCTTCTCCTCTTTCTTGGTGTGTGAAGCTGTTGTTATTATTCGTTTGTCTATCAATTAGTTTATTTATTTATTCTTTGGTCTTTTGAGACATGGTCCCCCTGTAGACCCAGCTGTCCTGGAACTCACTATGTAGACCTGGCTGGCATAGAACTCACAGAGATCTACCTGCCTCTGCCTCCCAACTGCTGGGATTAAAGGTGTGTGCCACCACACCCAGCCCATTAATTGATTTTTAACACAGGGCTTCCCTACATGTCCAAGTTGGCCTTGAATTCACAGAACACCTCTGCTTCTGCCTCAGAGTGCTGAGATTGAGATGTATACCACCATACCTGCCTAAATGAACTTTTCTATAACTATCTGAAAAAGTGAATTTATTGTGCTATGTCTGAGGCCCTTTCCTGTCCCAGTTAAGACTTCTGAGGGTCACCATCTCCCATATAGGGGCCTTCCTACAAATCTGACAACTGGACATAACGTTTCCTGAACTAGCATTGTAATATTTCCAATATAAAAGAGGTCAAAGAATAATTTCAGGCACCCAGGCTGTGTTACCTCTATTAGTAACTCTTCTCATTGATGTGATAAAAGTACTTGACGATAGAAAAGGAAAAAAGGGTTTATCAGTTTACAGTATGAGAGGATACAATCTGTCATGGTGGCAGGAACCAGAGGCAGCAGGTCACATTGCATCTGTAATTAGGAAGAAGAGAGTTGACAGGCACTGAAATCCAGCTATAAAACTTCAAGGCCAGCCCCCTGTGACCTTCCTCCTCTGGTGAGAGTCCCCTTCCTAAAGGCTCTACAACCTTCTGAAAACAGTGCTACCAGCTAGAGGCCAACTATTCAAACTCATAAGCATGGGGGGTACATTTTGAAATCAACTCTAGCGCCACCTAAAGTGGCCTGGTTTAGACTACAGTCTATCCTGCTTTGGTTGCCAGCACCCACAAGGTAGTTGGCTAGAACTCCCAATGTAGGGTTCCCTCATTGCTCTGTCAGTCCCCAGATCTGCTGTGAGGCCCGTGCAGGTTTCTGGGGGCTCAGATCTGGGTTGTACTCATTGTACTAGGTACATTTTGCTTGTTTGTTTACATGTTTGTTTGTTTTTGAGAAGTAGTCTCATGTAGCCCAGACTAGCCTTTGTTAGGTTATAAAAAGGAAATGAACCCCAATAAAAGGCACATGAGGCTTAGGTCACTCCAGGAGCATGCTTTACTTCCATGTGGGACTGCCAGCGTGAGCTGCCTGCAAACACGTGGTGGAACTGGACAGCATGGCAGGGGGCAGGGGCAGAAAGAGGGGCAGGACAGAGAGAGGGGGGCAGAGAGGCGGGGGGAGAGAGAGAGAGAGAGAGAGAGAGAGAAGACGAGAGTAGAGAGATGGCGGCTGGGGTCCACACATTTATGATAGCCCATGGGGGTGGGGCCCTCAGGTCGAGGGGAAGGCAAAGATGAACAAGCTTCTGGAGGAGGTGGGCACTTGTGTGCCCCTTGGGGATTCTGGGAAGCCCAGACCTAACAGCCTTGAACTCCCGATCCTTCCACCTCCATCTTCTGACCTGACACTACTGGTACACATCACCACTTCTGGTACACACTCAACCACTTCTTGGACTCTGTTCTTTTGAAGAATACGGTCATAGCCCCTGTAGTCCAGGCTTGCCTGAAACTCCAGGCTCTCACGGTGCAAGAATCAGCGGGCGGTCGAGCTGCCACTAAGCTCAGCATCCCTTTTCTGGCTACTGACCTCTGCTCCTAAGACCAGATGCAGGTGTAAGAGTGCGAAGCCTGGGGGAACTGGCCACCGTTTGCAAGACTCCTCATCCTGGCCGTAACCTAGATCATGCTGAAGAAATCGTGAACCTCACTCCTTAATTCGAAGTGGACACAATGGGCAGTTTCTTTCACAAGAAGAGCATCCTAATGGACCAAAAGGAAATGAAAAACTTTGTCAAACCAACATATTATTAGCAAAACTGCAACACAAAGCAGGAAAAAAGCGACTGTTTGTCAGCCCAATGATGAGTTATAGCTCCTAGCAAAAACAAAACAAAAAGGAAAAATATGTGTTAGCAAGGATTTGGTGAGTTGCTGGTAGGAATGTAAATCAGTGCTGCTGGGCTTGCCTCGAACAAGTTACACAAAGGGACTGTATGGTGCACCAGTTCCATTTCTTGAGAGGTAATCAAAAGAATTAAAAGCAAGCGTTCAAACAGAGGCCTCTACAAAAGATTAACAGAAGCACAATAGCCGAAAGATGGCAAGAACTCATCTTTCTGTTAGGAGAT
Organism: Rhizomys pruinosus; assembly: GCA_009823505.1. Classification (NCBI taxonomy): domain Eukaryota; kingdom Metazoa; phylum Chordata; class Mammalia; order Rodentia; family Spalacidae; genus Rhizomys; species Rhizomys pruinosus. The sequence continues at coordinate 1,170,611 of VZQC01003175.1, read as the reverse complement.
AAACAGATACACAAAATGTAGTCTATCCATACACTAGAATACTATTTAGTCTTTTAAGAGAAACAAAGATTATTTGGCCAAGGCAACCTGGTGGTACAGCCTTTATTCCCATCACTTGGGATGCAAAGGCAGGCAGGTGCTCAGTGAGCTCAAGGCCAGCTGGTCTACAGACGTGAGTTCCAGAACAGCTGGGGCTACAGGGAGACCCCTGTCTCGAAAAGACCCGAAGAAGAAAAAAAAAAAAAAAGAATAAACTGAATAACAATAAAAATACNAAAAATAAAAAAAATAAAAAAAAATAAAAAAAAAAGCATGTGCCACCATGCCCAGCTTTTTTTTTTTTTTTTTTTGGAAGATGCATTTTCTACTCTTGCAGAGGACAGAGGTTTGGGTCCCAGCATCTACATGGCAGCTCACGACCATCTCTAACTCTAATTCTAGAAGATCCAATACCCTCTTCTGGCCTCTGTGAGTACCAGGAAGACACAAGGCACATATGCACACATCAAAACACTTATACATAGAAAAATAAAGGTGGACTGGGTCTGGAGAGATGGCTCAGTGGTTAAGAGCACCGACTGCTCTTGCAAAGGACCCAGGTTCGATTCCCAGCACCCACATGGCGGCTAACAACCATTTTTAACTCTAGTTCCAGGGGAATCCAACACCCTCTTCTGACCTCCTCGGCATTGCACAACACTGTCTGCATGTAAATTGGGTGCACCAATTTACATGCAGACAGTACACTCATACACATAAAAAATAATAATAAAGAAATAATTTTAAAAAAGAAAAATAAAGGTAAAACAACGAAAAGAATGGAAAAAATAAGAAAGATACAAAGACAGAAAAGAGAGATGGCCTAGCGGTTAAGAGCGCCAACTGCTCTTGCAGAGGACCCAGGTTCAATTCCCAGCACCCACATGGCGGCTGAAAACCATCTTTGACTCCAGTTCCAGGGGAATCCGACGCCCTCTTCTGACATCCGCAGCATTGCATGACACGGGTGCACCAACCTACATGCAGACAGTACATTCATACACATACAAAAATAAATTAAAAAAAATATTTAAAAAAATATTAAAAAAAAAGAAAATTCTAATGTCTAGACACAAAACAGACTAACCACATTACAGATCCTTTCGTTGAGTCTGAGACACCAAACCCCCCAGGTGGCACCAATGTGTAGCCAACCAGTGGACGGTGTCCTCTGTTGGCCCTAATATTTCTAGAGAGACTGTCACATTCCAGTCCTTGCTGTTGACTTCCTAGATGTCTCAAAGGCACCCATACTCAGCTGGTCCCAAGTGAACTCCTATTTCCCCTCTCTAAACCAGTTCCTCCTCTGTTGCTGTGCTGTCTCTAACACGGTCACTCTATTAGTTACTTTTCTCATTGCTCTGATAAAAATCCATGACAAAAAGAGAATTAAAGTAAGAAAGGTTAATTTTAGTTTTATTTATTTTTTATGTGTATGAATGTACTGTCTGCATGTAGGTTTGTGCATCCATGTCGTGCAATGCTGCGGAGGTCAGAAGAGGGTGTCAGATTCCCCTGGAACTGGAGTTAAAGACGATTCTTAGCCATCATGTGGGTGCTGGGGATCGAACCCGGGTCCTCTGCAAGAGCAGTCGGTGCTCTTAACGGTTAGGCCATCTCTCCAGCCCAGAAAGGTTAATTTTAGATCACAGTTTTGAGTATATAGTCCATAATGGTGGCAAAGAGGGAGAAACAGCTAGTTGAGAGAGAGAGAGAGAGAGAGAAAGAGAGAGAGAGAGAGAGAGAGACTGCTCCCACATTCAGGGTGTATCTTCTCTAGTCCCTGTAATTCTAAGTCCAGTTAAGTTGAAAATGAATATGAACCCATCAAAGCCATCTATCTGATCCCATCATTTAATCCTGGGTCCCACACTTGGGGAAATGAACCGCTTCTTCCTGTTTCCTTACACGTTTCCTCCTTATTAAGGAAGGGAGACTAAACCAACATTTGTTGGTCTGGATGGAACAAGAGCACACATGGGGCCCATCTCTCTTCTCTGTTCCTCCATCACAAGTTTCTTTAGCTTGCATCTCAGAAGCAGATGCTCTGGGCTCCTGGGGCCCAGGTGTAACAGGGGTGGGAAGGCAATACAGGGGTCCGAGTGCTCAGATGTCAAGGTGGGGCCAGGTTGAGGTAGGTTCTGGCCAAGTACCCAGGGAAGATTTAATCCATTCTCCAGTCTATTTATTACACAGAGCCCCATGCAAGCACACACACCCACTGCATGGTGCCTGCTTGGGCAGCTGCCCTTAGCTGTGGCAGCTCCTCTCTTTGGAGTGTTTTCTCTTCCTTCTCTGCTATGATGAGCTCTAACTCCTCTGAGGAAGCAGATGCATTTACTATTCAGCTTGCTGCAACCGCTCCAGACAGAACCACCTTCTCCACACACGGCACTCACACACGGCCCCATCAAAGAGTCTCTGTGATTACACGCCCTGGTGACTCTGTCTATAATATCTTCTCCAGGTGGACTGTGAGCCTCTTGAGAGCAGGAAGCATATCGTGTTGACCATATTTGCTGCAGATAAGTGAAATGTTATCTCTTCCAGCTTTTGTTCAGCTTTCCCCTGCCTGGCCGCTCTGTGGTGTGCTGGCCTGTGCAGCTGTGACTGGAGGCTGCCTGGCCGGCCCCTCATTCGTGCCGTTCTTCTACTTCTGATGTCACAGGTGGAGGCTACAGGCCTAGCTGAGATCAGACAGCTTAGTCCAGAAGTACAAATTCTGTACCCATTAACAAGTCTCAGCCTCTCATTGGTAAAGCAGGGCTAGAGCTGGGGCTGTAGTCCTATTGGCAGAATGCTTACCTAGTGTGCAGGCAGGCCTGGGTTTGATTCCCTGTAATGCATGGTGTCTAGAGCCTGCAATTCCAGCATTTGGGAAGCAGAAGCAAAAAGACCAGGAATTCAAGGTCATACTACATAAGGCCATCTTGGGCTAGTTTTTATAGAGATAAATACTTAGGGGTTTTTTTGTTGCTGGTTTTTTTTTTTTGTTTTTTTTTTTTGGTCTTTTTGAGACAGGGTCTCCCTGTAGCCCCAGCTGTCCTGGAACTCTCTCTGTAGACCAGGCTGGCCTTGAACTCACAAAGATCCGCCTGCCTCTGCCTCCCAAGTGCTAGGATTAAAACGTGCGCCACCACGCCCAGCTCTGTTCTTTTTTTTATAGTGAGAAAATGAGTTAATACAGTGTCACTACCCACAATAAGGATTTGCTAAATATCAGCAGTTATTTTTGTAATATGTAAAACTTTAGCGAACTTGACTAAGAGTTCTGAGAACCAATCTGAACAGACATTGCCAAACCTTGGGGACCCAGCACCTGCCAGGTGTGTGGCTTCCTTTGCTGTCACATCAACTCATGTATATCCTCTGGTGTGAGCAGGTCTTGGGCAAAGAGGCAAGGAAGCTCTACGCTGCTCAGAGACCTTGGGGCAGGTGGCCCAGAGCCAGGGCGAGTGTTGTGTGGTAGGCACATTGCCAGTGCTCCCCTCCTCTGAGCCTCAAGCACTGGAACTCTCGGAGCCAGTGACCTCATCTGAAAAAGACATGAAACAGTCCAACCTCACAAGGTGGTGAGGATTAAATGAAATAAAGGACCTCAAGGGCTATGTAAATTGTAAATGCTGCACAAGGCTAATGGGTCTATCTATTAGCTCATTTGATTTGCATAATCTCCTCCTGAGGTGGGTAGAGAGAACTATTCCCACAGCAGGGCCTCCAGCCACCTGCTCTGAGAACCTCACATCCCGGCCACTTCCCCTTCTGGCCTTCAGTCCCTGGAGCCCGGGTGGACATTGCCAGAGAGCCTTGTGTATCCCTTCCCCCACAGGGAGCTGGACCTTCCTCAAAAACAGTCTCAGAGAGGGTGGACAGACCTCTGTCCGGGTCTTGGGAGCTGGGCAGTCAGTCTGGGACAGTGTCTCCTCTCTCCCTGCCCTGGGGCCAGGCCCTAATCACTTCTCTCACAGCCTTTGTGTAGCTGGCTTTCATTCAGGCCCAACACAAAGCCGGGGTGAGCTGAGGTCAGATTTTCAACCTTCGGCTCTGGATTTCCTGTCTTTTGTGGAGTGGACTACAGACTACACCACCCAGCTTCCTGTGATCCCAGCACTGGGGGCTCCCCTGTCATGGCACCTACCCACTCCAGGAGGCTGCGAAATCCTCTTGGGAGAAGAGAGAAAAATCTCCTTTCTTCCCCAACCACTCACACAGAGGATCCTGGCATCCTCTGTTACTGGCTGTGAACTATTACTTGAGCTCTTTGGTCATTGAAAGTGATGTCCTAGGGCTGGGAAGAAGGCTCAGGGGATAAAGTGCTTTTGTGAGGACCTGAGTTCAGATTCCTAGAACCCCACGAAGCCAGACTTTGTAGCACAAAGCTGTAATTCCAGGATGCCTGTGGCCAAATGGGAAGTGAAGACAGGAGAATCTTCAGGAGCTCCTGGGTCAGCTAGGCCCCTGTACATGGCAGCAAGCAACAAGAAACCCTTCTCCAGCCAGATGTGGTGGTGCATGCCTTTAATCCCAGCACTCGGGAGGCAGAGGCAGGGAGATCTTTGTGAGTTCAAAGCTAGCCTAGTCTACATAGTGAGTTCCAGAATAGCTGGAGCAATAGGGAGACTCTGTCTCAAAAAAAGACCAAAAAGTAACCCTTCTCCAAACAAGGGGAAGATAAGGACCAGTGCCTGAGGTTGTCCTTTAAACTCCACCTGTGTGCTGTGACCACACTGCAGGCCTGCACACACACACACACACATACACACACACACACAAACACCACACACACATCACAGACATACACACATCACATACACACACACACACACACACACACATATTCACATACCAAACACACACAACATACTTTTAAAAATGTCTTCTTAAGCTGGGCGTGGTGGCGCATGCCTTTAATTCTAGCACTCGGGAGGCAGAGGCAGGTGGATCTCTGTGAGTTCAAGGCCAGCCTGGTCTACAGAGTGAGTTCCAGGACAGCTGGGGCTACAGAGAGACCCTGTCTCGAAAAAACCAAAAAAAAAAAAAGTCTTCTTATAGGGTTTGAATTCTGGTAGTACTAAATGAAATAATATAGGTTAAAATACACACACACACACACACACACACACACAATTAACAAAAATAAGAAAAGCAAAGTGGGCCAGCCAGATGGCTCAGCAGGTAAAAGTGCTTGCCATGCAAACCTGACAACCTGAGTATAAGGAGGAAACTGACTCCTAAAGGTGTCCTCTGACCTTCACAGACACTGTGTGCTGTAACACATGTGCATCCCTTCCCCCTCCCCCAGATAGCATACACGCACATAGTAATAGTAAAGCAAGTAAAATACCAGTAACTAAAAGTTACACACACATACATGTATGTACATGTACAGATGCTGCATTATTAAACCATACTCAGCCTATGCCAATCTCCTCCTCTTTTGCAGTTTAGATTACACAACACGAACAGTCAAGGACTAAGCAGAAAGATGCTAAGAAATGAAAACTCTCAGGACACTGGTAAGAGGAAACAGGCTGAGCATTAGCTCCCTAGGCTACTGTAACAAAGTGCCTCAAGCTTTGACTCTTTTTTTTTTTTTTGGTCTTTTTAAATTTTTATTTATTTTTATTTATTTCTGTATGTGTATGAATGTACTGTCTGCATGCAGATTTGTGCACCCATGTCGTGCAATGCTGCGGAGGTCAGAAGAGGGTGTCGGATTCCCCTGGAACTGGAGTTCTCCTGGAATTGGAGTTTCGGATGGTTCTCGGCCACCATGTGGGTGCTGGGGATTGAACCCTGGTCCTCTGTAAGAGCGGTCGGCGCTCTTAACCGCTAGGCCATCTCTCCCTGTAGCCCCAGTTGTCCTGGAACTCACTCTATAGACCAGGCTGGCCTCGAATTCACAAAGACCCGCCTGCATCTGCCTCCCAAGTGCTGGGATTAAAGGCATGCTCCACCATGCCCAGCAAGCTTTGCCTCTTAAACAGTAGAAATTAACCATTGTGTACGCTGGAATCTGAAGTCAGGGTGTCTGCAGGGCTAGACATTTATCACTAGAGGGAGAGTCTTCTGCACCTTCTACTTTGTGTCCTCAGCTCCTGTTTGTATCCCCACCTCTCTCTGTCTTTTCATGGCATTCTACCTTAAATCTGACTTCACTGTGTCTGTCTAGATTTCCCTCTTTTTGTAAGGACATCGGTCATAACCAGCTTAGGAAACCACCTCATCTGAAATCATCATATCTGTAACCACCCTGTGAAGTCATATTCTGATGTCCTGGGTTAAGACTTCAATTGATCCACCTGACAGCAGGAGCTTAGTCTAGTGCATTTTCATTTGCAATCTGTTCCTTGCCAGGCTATGCGTTCAATTCTGCTAGCATGCTACAGGCACCTACAGAGACCTACAATGTGGAGAGAGACAGAAGCCAGGAATAGATGCCATTATGTATTATAATACATGATGCTGTGGGTGTGAGTGGATTCAACTTGGGTGATAAGCATTCTCCTGAAAGGGTCCTCTATCTATCTTGTGGTGAAGGGGGGCTTTTTAGTGACATCCTACAAAGTGAAGTTGGTGGGGCTGGAGAGATGGCTCAATGGTTAAGAGCACTGACTGCTCTTGCAGAGAGCCTGGGTTGGATTCCCAGCACCCACATGGTGGCTAAGAACTGTCTTTAAACCATGTGTGATGGTGCATGCCTTTAATCCCAGCACTTGGGAGACAGAGGCAGGTGTCTCTGTGAGTTCAAGGCCAGCCTGATCTACAGGGCTAGTTCCAGGCCAGCTGGGGCTACAGAGAGACCCTGCCTCACAAACATCAAAAAAAAAGGGAAGTTGGTGACTCAAGAGAGCCTGAAAGAAGGCTGAGGAAGAATCTCTGAGCTGAGCTGGGGGTGGTAGTTCACTCCTGTTACTCCTAGGACTTGGGAGACTGAGGCTGCTGGGTTGCCTCAGGTTTGAGGCCTGCCTGGTTACATAGTGAGACCCCGTTTCAGAACAAAACAAAAACAAGAAATCTTTTTGATTCTAAGAAGAGTGTGAGAGACTGTATTTGCCAGAAGATTTAGGAGAACCACCACCACTATGCAACTTGAAATAATATAGGATATTTTATGTATATATATATGTATATATATAATATATATATGAAAATAAGTGAAATGGACCTAGGGCTCAGCTGGTAAAAGTGCAAACCCGATGACAACCTGAATTCAATACCTAGTCCCATAGTAAGAGTCTCATTTCTGTTGCTATAATAAAAGACCCCAACAAAAAGCAGCTGAGAAGAGAAAGGGTCAGCGTGACTCACCACTGCAGGGTACAGTCCATCAGTGTGGGGAAGGCAAGGCAGGAACTTGAGGCAGCTGGTCACATCTCATCCGAGAAGTGAGACGATAAACCCTTGTGTGCTTCTGCTCAGCCTGCTTTTCTGAATTCACAGTTCAGGGCTCAGGCCATGAAATGGTACCCAGGAACACTCAGGGTGGCTCTTCCCACAGTAGTTAACCAATTAAGAAAAATCCCTCACAGACTCCCCAACCCCCCCCCCCCGATTTAGGCAATCCTTCATTGAGACACTTCCCCGGAGATTCTATGTTGTATCAAGTTGACAATTGAAACTAAAAATCCTGTCCCAGTAAGTCCTTGGAAAGAGGAAGGTTTCTGCATACTGGGTGACATAGGGATCAGTTCCCTCTAGTTCTCCTCCATCTCTGCCTTTTTGTTATTTTTGTTATGTTCATTGCAATGCTGAGGCTGGCTCTCAGGCCTTGCACAGGCTATAGCCTCAGCTCTCTGTGCCCTTTTAAATTATTATTTATGTTTTTATTTTATGTCTGCATGTATGTAAGTGCACTTATATCATGCAATGCCTGCAGAAGTCAGAAGAGGGCATCAGATCTTCTGGAACTAGAGTTACTGACGGTTGTTAGCTGCCAAACCCCGGTCCTGTGCTAGAGCAGCCAGTGCTCTGAACCGCAGAGCCATCTGTGCAGGCCCACTGGACCCTTTTTTAATATTGTTCCACTTGCCTAATCTCTCCCCAGCCCTACTACTCTGGCCTCAGGTCTGGGCAGATGCTTTTCTCGACCCTCAGCCCCCCAGTACCCAGGAGAGAGGGGAGAAACAGCAGCACAATGCCGGATGTGATTTTCAATGGCTTTAATGAATTCCTTTGATTCTTTTTTAGAGCTGCAAATCATGACTCATTCCACACGTGAAAATTAGTGGCATCTCTACCTGGAAATAGACTGTGTTCTGTTTAATGAGGAGACTGTGGCTTGGGAACAGTGTCTGGGAAGAGGAGCAGAGCAAAAAGACTGTGGAAGGCCTGGACTGAAATAGCCCTCAGTTTTTAAGATGCTATCAGCCAGTCTCTGGGGTCTTCCTATCAGGAAACCAGTCTGTTCGGGGTTAACCTTTTCCAAGAACTGATAGCCAAAGTCACATACTCACTATTGTAAAATAGGAAATGTGACCATTTTACTCAGAAATGTGTTTAATTGACTGTCATCAGATTCCAGGGGTAGGCAAGGGTGGGGACGCAACACGAGGGGGTTCTGGTGAAGACTGCAGACTCTATTCCTTCATTTGTTTTCCCCCTGTGTAAAGAGCTCCTGGCCTTGTGTAGAGCAGACCCCTCCATGCGCTCTATGCGAGTGTTCCCAGCATCATATGGTACCTGGTCCTCACCTTTGGCCGGTGGTGGCCAGCAGGACAAATTCTGTCCCTATTTCACAGTGCTGGGATTGACAGCAAGACTCCAACATCCAAATCCACTCCCAGAGGCTGTGGAATGTCCTCAAGGAATCTGTCCTCTCTCTCTGTCACCTAATTTGGCTTCCCAAGATTAACTGTGCTCTGGGGAAAGCGGTAGGGCGGGGATCTCTAGATGAGAAGTTCTGGAGAGAAGCAGGCCTCCGGACACTGGGTCCGCACTCTGCTTCTTGGTGTATGGCCGTGGACAAATCCCTTAACTTCTCCAATTTTTACATCTGCATTTGAAGGTGGGATGATGAGGATTTAATTAGTTAATTTGTGCAGATTTCTTGAGACAACTTCTGGCACCTATAAAATGCATTAGAATTTTTATTAAATGAAAATTTAAAAACTATGTAAAGTGTTTGCTGTACAAGCCTGAAGAGCTGAATTTGAGCTTGAGAACTCACATTCAAAAGCCTGTGCTTATAACCCCAGCACTAGGGAAGCAGAGACAGGTGAAATCCCTGAGGCTGCCTAGCCTACACAGTGAGCTGCAGGAAACAAATGGATGGATCCTAAGGAACTAGATTAGAGATTGACCTCTGGCCTGTACACACAAATGTATACACACACACACACACACACACACACGCACACACAACTTCCCAAATGTATACACACACACACACACACACACACACACGCACACACACAACTTCCCAAAGCAGCAGAAAACTTTGAGGAACCCCCAGACTCAGGGATAGTGGTGGACATAGCAAGTGTTCCTGTCTGATCCACTTGAGTTGCCTGGCTTGTTCCTTTTGTTGTTTGGTTTTTGAGGCAGAGTCTTACTCTGTAGCACAGGCTGGTCTGGACCTCACTAAGTAACCCAGGCTAGACATGAACTTTTGCCACTCTTCCTATATTTGTGTCCTAGGTTTATTTATTGTAACTAGAACAAGTGACTTCTTGGTGAGCCTTTTTTTTTTCATGAACACATAATGGCTTTGGACCTGCAGGTGTCTAAAGATGGTGGCCTGGCCTGTGTGCTTCTCCAGGCCAGGACCTCTCTTCTTCCTCTCTGAGCTTTAGCACCTGCTCGAGTCCCTACAAGACAGTAGGCACTCAACCTGTCCGTGCTGAACAGAAACCTCACGTGTCTAGAACCCGTTCTGGACCCTTCTTCCCCTGCCCTGTAATGCCCAACAATGCTGTAGCTTGGTGCATCCCAAGCCTCTAAGGACTCGATTTCCTTACAAAGCTTTTCTGGAGTGGCTGTTTAGAATGGAGACCCTAGAATACTCACACCAGAAGAGGACCAGAGTGGAATCAGAGGCACCATGACTGCCAGAGTTTGTATACTGGACCTGGAGGCTGGAGGCAGCCGGGGTTCAGAGTTTACAGAAGAGAGAAGGCTCAGAGCTGAATTTCCAAGATTCCATTAGCAGGATTTCTGGAAAGGGGAGGAGGAAGGCTGAGGGCTAGATATATCCAAGTTTGCACCCTGGAGCAGTGTTGAGATTCTCTTCACAGAAATAGCTAGTGCTGGAATTACAGGTGTACACCACCATGCTTAGTATGTGACATCTAATAATATGTTCTTTGGAGGAAGGATTGCTTCTTTATATGCCAACAGCTTCCTAACAATACTCCCTGGAGAGAGAATGGAAAGATAATTCAGTGTAGTGGATAATATTTTTGTGAATAAAATACATACTTTAGAAAAGTGTTTAGCAATTGAAAATATTGGAAAACCTCTCTCAAGGCTCTTTCTTTTTTTGCTGCAGTAGCGGTTAGATCTCAAGGTGTTTCTGTGCAGTAGTTTATCTAAAATACTCTATCTTGGTAACTCTTATTATTTGTATCATTTTTGTAGTGGTGTGATAAAAGTTTTAGGCTCTCTCTGTACTTGTGACCCATGCCAGAGAAGAATGCCCTGCAGAAGGTCAGTAGGCAATTGCATTTAAAAATGCTGCTTTGGCCAGGTGTGGTAGCACACGCCTGTAATCCTAGTACTCAGGAGGCAGAGGCAGGCAGATATTTGTGAGTTCAAGTCCAGCCTGGTCTATAGAGTGAGTTCCGGGACAGCTGGGGCTACAGGGAGATCCTGTCTCGAAAAAACAAAACAAAACAAAAAAATGCTGCTTTGGCCAGGTGTGGTAGTACATGCCTTTAATCCCAGTACCTGGGAAGTAGAGGCAGGTGAATCTCTGTGAGTTCAAGACCAGCCTGGTCTACATAGTGAGTTCTAGAATAGCTGGGGCAACAGGGAGACCCTGTCTCAAAAAGACAAATAAATAAATAAATAAATAAATAAATAAATAAATAAATAAATAAATAGATGTTGCTTCTTTCCTTTCTTTCTCCCTTCCCTTCCTTCCCCTCTTTCTTTTCTTTCTTTCTTTCTTTCTTTCTTTCTTTCTTTCTTTCTTTCTTTCTTTCTTTCTTTCTTTCTTTCTTTCTTTCTTTCTTTCCCTCCCTCCCTCCCTCCCTCCCTCTCTC
>VZQC01003175.1:1120712-1159351 GCA_009823505.1 Rhizomys pruinosus | reverse complement strand
CCCTCTCTTTTCTTTCTTTCTTTCTTTCTTTCTTTCTTTCTTTCTTTCTTTCTTTCTTTCTTTCTTTCTCTTTCTTTCTTTCTTTCTTTCTTTGCTATACAGGGTCTTATACAATTTCAAATTGGCTTCCGTCTACCTTATAGTTGAGAATTGCCTTGAACTCCCAATTCTTCTTCTTCTGCCTTCCATGTGCTAGGATTACAGGCATGTGCTGCCATGCCTGGTAGCCTGGAACCTCTGCTCTTCCTGCTTCCACCACCACAGTATCGAGATTGCAGGTGTGCTCCATCATGCCCACTTGGTTTTGCAGTTTTGAAACAGGGTCTTGCTTCCCAGCTCAGGCTGGTCTTGAGTGTTCGGTCCTCCAGCCTCAGTCTCTCACATGCTGAGATCATGGCCATTAATCACCACACCTAGCAAAATCAATGACTTCTGTGCATTTTATAAACATCTGACCAGGTGAGCCTGGTGTCGAGGCCTTAGAAAGTGTGCGTAGGTTAAGGACTCCGAACTTAAACTTCCTTAGTTTAACAGAATAATCCACTATTTTTAAAGGAAGAGATTGTCCAGTAACTGGTCAATTTTTTTTTTTCCATTCCTTAGTGTTCCACTTTGAGGCACAGTGTAGTTAGCCCTTAGTGATGTGAGTTCCACATCTGGATGTACTAGTTGCAGATAGAAAAGATTAGAAAGAGAAATGTGTGCTGAACACTTAAGACCTCCTTCTTTGTCTTTATTCCCTAAACATGTGTAGTCTAACAGCTCCTCACATAGCATTTACATATTTACATTGCATTGGCTCTGTGGCTTGAATATGGTATGTCCTCGCCTGCTAACATGTGCAAGAGTTTAATCTCCACTGTGAGATATCAAGAAAGTGGACATTTAAAGCTAGGATGGTATTGATGGGGCCTGTAGAAAGTGATTAGGATTAGACTAAATCCATAGGGGACAGTCCACATGATGCCTGCTGACTTCATAACAAGAGAGAGTGAGGGAAGACTCAAAAACACAGTCTCTCAGCCAGGCGTGGTAGCACACGCCTTTAATCCTAGCACTTGGGAGGCAGAGGCAGGTGGATCTCTTTGAGTTCAAGGCCAACCTGGTCTACAGAGCAAGTTCCAGGCCAGCTGGAACTAAAAGGGAGACCCTGTCTCAAAAAGGCAAAAACAAACAAACAAACAAAAAAACACAGTCTCACCCTGGGGTGCCCTGCACTATCTCTAGATTCTTCCAGCAAGAAGCCCTGTCTGTGAGATACAGACTGACTTTGGACCTCTGGAATCTGTTTTCTTTCCAATGAAACCTGCCTCCTGTATTTTGTTGTAGTTAGAAAAAGAGATAAGGGGCTGGAGAGATGGCTCAGCGGTTAAGAGCGCCTACTGCTCTTGCAGGGGACCCGGGTTCGATTCCTAGCACCCACATAGCAGCTAAAAACCATCTTTAACTCCAGTTCCAGGGTAATCCGGTGCCCTGTTCTGACCTCCGTGGCATTGCACGAGACGGGTGCACTGACCTACATGCAGACAGTACACTCATACACATAAAAAATTTTAAAAATTAAAAAAAAGAAAAAGAGCTAAGTGCAGTTGAATGCTGTAAGTAATCTGGACATAATTTAAAGTCTGTGGAGGGTGTGCATAGGTCACAAGCAAAGATTTTGCCTTTTTATTTAAAGGGAGGAAAGACTGATTGATTGATGGGTTTGGTTGATTTTATTTTTTGAGACAGGGTCTCTTTGTTTTTGTTTTCGTTTTTTTTTTTTTTCTTTGTAGAACTCCCTATGCCGACCAGATTGGCCTGGATCTCACAGAGGTCTGCTTGCCGCTCCCTTGGGACCATAGGCATATGCCACCAGGCCTGGTGAGAGATTTATTTTTGACTCACAGATCAAAGGACACAGTCTGTCATGGTGAAGCACTTCTTTTCCTGTCCCTTGGCTTTCCTTTCAACTTCTCCCACCTCCCCATCTTCGTTGTCACTGAACAAGGCTGTCACCTGTTTCCTAGTCCTGCTCCAGATCCCCTCTGGCCTCCTTCAGTACCTGGCTGTGCCTGTGCCCACTTCCCCTCTTCTTTTATCTTTATTGGCCAAGTTTATTTTTATTTTTAAGATATTTTCATTAATTCTTTGAGAATTTTATATCATGTATTTTGACCATCATCACCTCAACACCCCAGCTCCTCTCAGACCCACCTCATTTTCCCACCCCCCAACTTTGCATCCTCTTTTCTTAAAAACATTATTTCATCAACTCCAGTTTTTCTGCCCGTATACTCCTGGATGTGGAACCATCCACTGGAGCAGGGTCAACTCACCAGGAGTCACCCTGTTAAAGAAAACTGACTTCCCCTCCCTTGAAGCCATTTCTTGCTACCCATAGCTCCTCAGTTATGGGTGGGGGCTAAGGAACCCCTTTCCCATTCCATACTGGACTGTCGACTGCATTGCCCAAGTCTAACTTCAGGCTTCCACCCAGATGCTGTTTGCCTCCATCCAAATGTTTGCTTCTCTCTGTCTGTGTCCATTCTGTGCCTCAGTGTCCTCACCTTAATAACCCCCATCTGTTTCTCCCTCTGTACACTGCACTCCTGAGGGGACAGGAGTCCCACATTAGCCATCACGGCTCCACTGAGCATTGTCTCTCAAGGCTTTCCCTGTGTGTTGAATGAGTACTGCTAGTGACTTCAAGAACATCGCGCATCATGGCATCACGCCGCCACCAAAATAATTTTCCCTTTAAGTAACCCAGAGCCAATTAGTGACTCGTCAGACAAATATTTACAGGGCAATTCTTTCCCAATGCACATTGTGGATTATACCAGTACCTGTGCCTAAATAAACAGAGGGGAGGAACTGGAGCCTTTTAAGAGTTCACTTCAACTTAAAATGAGATTATAAATAATTCTAAAAGCCCTGCAACTTTATGACAGGGCACTGGAAGAGCTATTGGAAAGGAGGAAGGAAACGAAATAAAACCCAAGCCAGGGATGAAAGCATACCCCAGACATCCTTGTGACCCTTCCCCTGCACAATTAGAAACTGATACAACAGGAAAGACATGCTTGCTTACGGACTTCCAGATTCCTTTAAGGTTGTTCCTCTGCTAAGGAGCCAGCAGAGGAAACACTACCCTGATGCTCAGTGGGCCCCTCTGTGGAGGGGGCTGGGAGGGCTTGGCACTCACTAGGGCTAGGAGAGAAGGAATTCCCTGCATAAAGCCCTCCAGTTGCATACTGAGGTAGACAATTCTTTCATGTACTCTGTGTGTGTGTGTGTGTGTGTGTGTGTGTGTGTGTGTGTGTGTGTACATGTGTGCAGGTAGAGGACAAAGGACAGTCTCTGGCTGCCGATCCTCAGGCCCTCTCCATCTTGCTTTTTGATACAGGGTCTCTCATTCTTCTGCAATTCACCAAGTAGACAAGGATGGCTGGCCAGTGGGTGGCAGGGATCCACCTGTCCCCGCTTCTCCAGGGCTGGGATTACAAATGCATGCGGCTGGAGAGATAGCTCAGTGGTTAAGAGTAATAAAAGTAAATACTGTTCTAGTAGAGGACTCACGTTTGGCTCCTGATCTCCACTTTAGGTGGCTGACAACCACTCGCGACTCCGGCTCCAGGGGGATCAGATGCCTCTGGTTTCTTTGGGCACCAGCACTTATGTGCAGATAGCCACACACACACACACACACACACACACACACATGCACACACACAAATACACAATCAAAAATAAACCTTTGAGCTGACAAAATGGTTCAGTGGACAAAAGCACCTGCCTTCAAGCCTGAAGATCTGGGTTCCATCCCTGGTACCCATGTGGTAGAAGGAGAGAACTGACTCCTATGACTTCACTGGAATGCCAAGCCATGTTAACACCTATGAACACACACACACACACACACACACACACACACACACACATACACAAATTAACAACAAAAAAATACCATGTCTTTTTTTTTTTTTTTATGTGGGTTCTAGGCATTGAATTCAGGTCCCTATGCTTGTAAAACAAGCACTTTAGTGGCTGAGTTATCTCCCAGACCTTCACAGACGGTTCATTTTAGGGGAAGCTGCTCAACTCCCACATTGGACTGAGAGTTCAGATCTATGAATTTTAATAAAAATTCTGGTGTGAATTTACTTCCTGAGCCAAGTCACCTGACAAGCCCGAGCTATCCAAGTTTCTAGGGCCCATTTTACCTGTTACTGTGTCAAACACCAGGGAGATAGTGGTGAGTTCAGCGTAGGGTCCGGCCACCTGGCCAGACCCCAAGCATGAAGGAGAAATCTCAGGAGAAAGCAGACACACACACACACACACACACACACACACACACACTTTGCTCACATGTATACTCACATGAATCCTTGCTGGCTAGCATGCATGTATATGCACAGTTGTTATCTATGACCAACTGGCCATGTTAGAAAAATGTTGTCATTATACCAACCTCTTTTTGCATCTGCTCATAATTCTCTGGGGTTTCAGTAAATCATAATTTTATTTACTTTTATTTTTGGTCTTTTTTGAGACAGGATTTATTTATTTATTTATTTATTTATTTATTTATTTATATTTATTTATTTCAGATTTAATTTTACCCAGCCCAAAGGAAGGAACTTTTGGCAATTGAGGCAACCTATGGCTGCTGGAAGGAGAGACAGTGTCTTACAGGGGTGGGACTCTTGTTGAGTCCACTGGATGGACCCACACTGAAAGTCTTTTGACCTTGAACTTACAGAGTTCTGCTTCCCTCTGCCTCCTGAGTGCTGGAATTACAGGTGTGTGCCACCACACCCAGTTTCCTGCATTGTCTGAATAGATCCAGTCCCTAAATGATGGAGACTGCATCTAGGAAACATGCAATAATCCATCTTATAGCATGGGGAGTTTTCCCTGGCAACTGTAACAGTATATAATTTATCTAACATCTATTTTCTATACTTGTGTTTTTCTACATACTGCTTTTCTTTTCAAATGCAATGCTGAAGGTAACTTTTTTTGTGGTTTAAAAATATTTGTTTGTTTTGCTTTGGGAGGGGAATAAAGTCTCACTGTGCCACCCTAAAACTGTGAAACACTTTTTGAACTCTGTTTGTTTGTTTGCTTGTTTGCTTTGGTCTTTTTGAGACAGGGTCTCCCTGTAGCCTCAGCTGTCCTGGAACTCACTCTGTAGACCAGGCTGGCCTTGAACTCACAGAGATCCACCTGCCTCTGCCTCCCAAGTGCTAGGATTAAAGGCGTGCACCCCCACGCCCGGCTTTGAACTCACTTTGTAAATCAGCCTGGGCTTGAACTTGTGGTGATCCCCCTGGCTCCACCTCCTAAGTGGGTTTATTCACCCTGATTCTGTACAACAGGGATGATGACCTGAAGGACTGAAGAAATGCATGATATTGCAATTGTACAAAAGACAAGTTTAGTTTGAAAGTTTTCCAAATTTTTTAATTTTAAAAATTTATTTATTAAATGTATATGAGTTTTGCTTACAAGTATGTAAGTGTACCTGGGTTGTGCAATACTGGTAGAGGCTAAAGGGGGGTGTTGAACCACCTAGAACTGGAGTTTCAGATGGGTTTTAGCCACCCTGAGGATCCTGGGAACCAAACCTGGGTCCTCTGGAAAAATCCGCTGAACCATCACTCCAGCCCCAGTTTTCCAATTTTTAATGTAGTATTCATGACTGTTTTTTGTTTTTTTCCTGGCCAAAACTCTCTCTATTCTGCTTCCCACCTGTCTTAGCATCCTGTGTTTCCTGTGTCATACACCTTGCTCTCTGACCAAGGCTTTGTCTGTCTCTAGCCTTTGCCTGATGAAGTTCCTACCCTTTGGTTTCTTCTCTTTCCAATACTACCTGTTCAACCTAACACGCATGTGTACATAATACACTTACACCCCCTAACGTGTACGTGTTTTTAACGCAGCCTTATCCAAATCTTACAAATCTGTAGTATAGTAGCCACTAACCACATGAAGCTATTGAAATTGAAATCAGGGGCTGTGGTATGTAGCTTAGTAGTAGGATGCTTGCCTACTATGTGTAAGGCTCCAAAGTTTAATCTCCAGTATTGAAAGAAGAAACAGAAAACTTACTGAGAATATCAATATGCATTGATAAGCAGACGTGGTATAAAGGCCAACAGGATATTCTTCAGCCTTAGGCAAGAAGGGAAGTCTAAGTCTATGGACAACATAGTTGAACCTTGGAAACATGACAGTCAAATAAGCCAGATGTGTAAGAACAAATGTGGTGTGATTTTACCCCCATGAAAGATCTGGACTCAGAAAATTTATGTAGAAACAGAAAGTTGATACATCACCCTCTACCCACAAGGTTCAGGGATTTTCTCAGAACAGGGGGCAGAAAGATTGTAATAGCCAGATGCTGGGGGGGGACGGCTATGAAGCAGTGGCTTCTAGACTTGTCGTGGCTCTTGTACTCATGAACTCACAGGACCTGTGGTTGTCTGCACAAGACCTGCACACGATCAAGCTAGTCAAATTTCCATCATGGATGGTGGAAGCCATGGCTGACTTATTTTGCCTTGCTCTTAGCTGAGGAGCTATTGGAAGCCAATAGCTGCTGTGGAAAGAAGAGTCAGCTTTCCTCAGAAATGTGGCACCTGGTAGGTTAGGTTGCCCACGCTCCAGTGGACGTTCCTACACCCACGCTCCCGGACGCCCACGCTCTGGTGGGCGGCTCCAGTGCGAGTTCCTATGCCCACGCACATGCTGACAACTGTACGTGGACTCAGTGGGTTATAAAAAGAGGATCTGAGTTTGGGAGGATGACATGGTGGTTAGATGTGGGAGAAGTGGGAGGAGGGGTAGTTGTGATTAATATACATGTATACATGTGTGAAATTCCCAAAGAACAAATTTTTAAAAGCGTTCTTTTAAAAACCCTAGGAGGGGCTGGAGAGATGGCCTAGCTGTGAAGAGCACCGACTGCTCTTGCAGAGGACCTGGGTTTGATCCCCAGCACCCACATGGCAGCTGAGAACCATCTTTAACTCGAGTTCCAGGGGAATCTGACACCCTCTTCTGAGCTCCAAGGCATTGCACAACACGGGTGCACAAACCTACATGCAGACAGTCATACACATAAAACAAAACAAAACGAAACCCTAAGAAGTTGCAGAGAAGGTAGTCGGGTCTGGGAGCAGGGAGATGGGAATGGGAAATTGTTTAATGAGTAAAAAAAAAATTCTGGAAATGAATAATAGTGTTGGTTGTACAAGATGATGAATATACTTAATGTCACCAAATTACACACATAAAAACAGTTAAAATGGTGAATTTTATGTTATTCCATGACTTGGAGGCCAACCTGGACTACAGTAAAGAAGTTGTCTCCCTGAACTGAATTGGAAAATGATGTATGAAATACACAAAGCATCAATAAAAAAAAATTGTCTCAAAAAACAAAGCAACACAAACCTCAGTTCTTCAGTTGTTCACTCCCGCTGTGGCAGATATGTAGCAGGTGCCATGGCTAGTGGCTACCATATTATTTAGAGTAGATACAGAGCTGTTTTATCACTTCAGAAAGTTCTAATGGAGGTCTGGCAAGATGGCTCAGTGGGTAGACATTTGCCACTTAAGAATACAAGCCTGGGAACCTGAGTTTGACTCCTGGAACCCATGTCAAGGTAGAAAGAAAGAAGTGACTGCATAAAGTTGTCCTCTGACCTCTGCACATGCCGTGTGGCACATGTATCCTCCTTTCCCCACACACAATTTTTTTTAATTTTATTTTTGTATGTGTATGAGTGTACTGTCTGCATGTAGGTTTGTGCACCTACATGTCATGCAATGTATCGTGCAATGCCGCGGAGGTCAGAAGAGGGTCTCAGATTCCCCTGAAACTGGAGTTCTCCTAGAATTGAGTTACAGACGGTTCTTAGCCGCCATGAGGGTACTGGGGATTGAACCTGGGTCCTCTGCAAGAGCAGTCGGTACTCTTAACTGCTAGGCCATCTCTCCAGCCCCCACACAGAATTTTTTAAGAATATTTTATTTATGGGGGCTGGAGAGATGGCCTAGCAGTTAAGAGTGCCAACTGCTCTCGCAGAGGACCCGGGTTCAATCCCCAGCACCCACATGATGGCTGAGAACCGTCTTTAACTCCAGTTCCAGGGGAATCCGACACCCTCTTCAGACCTCGGCAGCATTGCACGACACAGGTGCACAAACCTACATGCAGACAGTACATTCATATACATACAAAAATAAATAAATAAATAAATAAAAATTTAAAAAAGAATATTTTATTTATTTATTTAAACTTTTGTGTGTGTATGAGTATATTGCCTGTGTGTATGTAAGTGTACGCATGTCATGCAATGCCACGGAGGTCAGAAGAGGGCTTCAGATCCCCTGGAACTGGAGTTACAGACAGTAGTTAGCTACCTTGTGGGTGCTGGGAATTGAACTCAGGTCCTCTATGAGAGCAGCCAATGCTCTTAACCACTGTGCCATTTCTTTAGCTTCCCTCCCCCTCATTTTTTAAAGAGTGCTAGTGGACAGGACTGTTTCAGTTCCATCTAGGTCCACTTACATCCTGAAACATTCTTTGAAGCTCCATTGCTCTGCTAATTCCCTCCTTAGAATTCTTGGAATTGTTTGTTCTGCTCTCTTTCCGGGCATTACCATGGTCTTCACTGTATTCAGGTGAATATGTGCTTAGTTCACTTCTGGACAAAGCTGCAAGCCACTGGAGGGCTGCAGGAAGTTTCAAATAACTGAGCATGCTGGTCCCACCCTCTTTCTAGTCCCTTGCAAAACAGTAGGTGCCGACCAAACAGGTTCCCCTCAGTGTGTGGATGAAACTGGAAGACAAACTGCTCCAAGCAAAGCCTTGATGCTGGGCTCTCTCTGGGAATCAAAATCCTCCCCCCACTTTTTTTGACATAAGCTTTCTTTTTTCTTCATATATATGTGTGTGGGTTTGTATATACATGTGTGCTGTTCACATGTGTGTGAGTGCAGATGTGAGGGTAGGTGTGCACGTCCACAATCAATGTCAGGACTCTTCCTCAAATGCCTTTCCACCTTGCTTTTTACTAATTTTTTCACTTATTTGTGTGAGTGTGTGTGTGTGTGTGTGTCCATGCACATATCTCAGCACAAGTGTGCCACTGGGTACATGCCTCCACTTTATTTACTGAAGCAGGGTCTCTCAATTGAACCCCAAACTCACAGATAGGGCTAGTGTGGTTAGCCAGCTTGGTGGGAGGGACCCATCCTCAGTTCGAATTACAGGTGAACTCACCCCTTTTACATACATTCTGGGTATTCAAATCTAATCTTTATGCTTGGGAGACAAGTATGTTAACCACTGAGCCATCTCTCCAAACCCTGAGACAGGATCTTGCTCTGTAGCCCCATCTGACCTGATACTCAACTCTAAAGCATAGGGTGGCTTTGAACTTATGGTTCTGCCTCAGATCCCTGATTGCTGGCCTCACAGGATGCTCCACCACACATGGCTAAAATTCCACCTCACATGTTTCAGAGACTATTTGAAGATGGCCTATTTGTCTTCCATGAATAAATTTGTATTACAACTGTTGAGCTATGAATTACACATCTTCTGGGAACTCTCCTGGGAATAAAGGGGGTGTTCTCTGGGAACTTTGGTGAATTAGACAGAAATTTGTCCTATGCATGTGTGAAGTCATTTCTCTGCTTAAAGAAGGAAGCTGCCAAGTCTTTCTTCAAAAAACAAATGGCAAGGTCGCTTTGTTTTCTGTAACACAAACCCTTTGCAACAAATGGAGTCCTCTTCTGTCCATTATCTTGTCATTAAAACCTCTGACTTGATGCATTTCCCTATAAAATAAACCTGAGACCTTATTCATAAGGAGAAAAACGCAAAGGCAGTCTCTACATGGTATGAAAGGACCCAGTGTAAAGAGAGCTTTCTCCTGCCTCTTCAGTTTGATGATGGGATCTCGTGGCCAGACAACATTTTTTGACTGGTAAGTGCAGAAAGGACCCTCTTGAGTTACCGTTGAGTGAATGAGGGCCTTTGTTTCCTGCAAAAGAATTAAAAACCTATGGGCCTCCCCCAAGCAAACAGGAATACGTTTCACACAGCAGTGTTGGGATTAAATGACTGTATCATGAGGAAAGCCAGAACAATGCATGCTCACATTTTAATCATTTACCTGGCATTCCAGTGGAGACTGTAGGTTTTACCCACAACTGGAAGATTTGGTCAAGAGCGACTTGCTCCAGTGTTCTTACTCTGTGGATCTTTTATTTTTTTTGTGTGTGTGGCCCTGAGGTGGAAAGGAAAGGAAAACTGTTCTGCCAGACAAATTCGAAGACGAGAGCCAAAGTCAGGGTGCTGGAAGGGCTTCCTGGATCACCCCAGAACACGCAGCACTACCCCATCAACCTCAGGCTGGGCGAGTGAGGCTTGAAGGGTGGTCTGCACAGGGTCACAGCCGGGGACAGGAGCCACACTGAGCATTCAAGGAAATTAGAATGCTCCTGGCTTCTGACTCCAGGTTGGCATTCTTTTCCAACTGCCAGTTTGGACATCTCTTGAATTCAAAATGATTTTCACTTTCTGCAAAGTGGTTTGGGGTGCCTGCTGTTTTGTTGTTGTTGCTTCTGAGACAGGGTCTCGTCTCGTATAGCCCAGGCTGGCCTCAAACTCCCTAAGTAATCAAATATGACTTTAAAAAAAAAAATCCTTTTTTAAAAAAACATTGCTGTTTTTTTTTTTTAACTGTGCTTATGTGTGTGCACATGTACTAATGCCATAGTCTGTGCAAGAGGTCAGAGAACAACTTGCGGGAGTCAGGTCTTTCCTTCCACCAAAGTAGATTCAGGAGATTAAACTCAGACAGTCAGGTTTCGTCACAAGCATCTTTACTCTCTGAACCATTCTGCTGACTCTGACCTTGAACCTCTTAGCCTCCCGTGGCCACTTCCTGACTGGGTGCTGGGAACACAACAATGTTCAGTTCCCCTTGTGCTTGGGATTGAGCCCAGGGCATACTAGCCAAGCACTCTGCCAACTAGGTAGGCTACATGCTGGCCCATGACACCTGCTTTGAAGTAAAGCTCCACAGAAAGACTGAGGACTGTGGGATAGGAAATTCTCACTGGTTCTTCTCTGTAGCCTGGCATCCCTGTGTTCCTTTCCTTCCTCTGTGCAGTGTGGGGCTGCTGTCAGTCAGTTGGACTCATTAGCATAGCACAAGGTAATGGACGAGAGAGTGCTGTGAAGAACGGAGAGTGCTAAGTGCATGCAAAATATAATTATCCATGTGAAAACTGCTGATTTCCTCGCTGTGAAATAGGGAAAGGGGTGAAAACGGTGATGAGGTTTCCTCCAGGAGGAACTCAGTTTACAGATACTGCAGTGTCTGCCACAAGAAACTGGTCCTGAAGACAAGGTGTTTGTCCAAGGATGGGTGGATATAGAAACCAAGGTATTTCCCAAAAGTTAGTCGCAGAAATAGTGACCCTGTCACTGCGACAAAGAGAATGGATGGATGAGAGAGAATAGCTGCATGGATTTGGTGCTATGAGAGCATGGAGCCCAGCACTATCGTGTGCTGGCTGCATCTCTGGTCTACAGAATCCTTTTGTGCCTTGCCTTATCCTCTATGAAATGGGCCCAGTGATGCCTGTTCTAGCAGCAAAGCACCAGCCATAGCTTCTTACCTGAGATGAGGAAACAGAAGAAGATGCTTGGAGGAAATGAGTTTAAGAGGAGAGGAGAAATGAGAGAAATGAAAACTCTGCAACTGTGGCTTTCTCTTCCTTAGTCTTTTTTTTTTTTATTAATTTTTATTTATTTCTGTATGTGTATGAATGTACTGTCTGCATGCAAGTCTGTGCACCCGTGTCATGCAATGCCACGGAGGTCAGAAGAGGGTCTCGGATTCCCCTGGAACTGGAGTTCTCCTGGAATTGGAGTTTCAGACAGTTCTCGGCCGCCATGTGGGTGCTGGGGATCCCGGGTCCTCTGTAAGAGCCATCGGAGCTCTTAACCGCTAGGCCATCTCTCCAGCCCCCTCTCTTCCTTAGTCTTTAGGACAAGGAAGTGCCAGGAAAACTTCAGGGCTTCAGAGAGTGGGTTCCGCCCCATGTGGTCCCCCTGTGTGGTATTATGGGTATATATAGGATGTGAAGTGGAAGTCACAGCCATGTTGCTCTGCCTCTCCCAGACCCTCAGACTAGGAAGCTCCTGGAAAAGACTCTGTTGGTGTGTGGCAGAATAGAGGTCATGGAATTTCAGGATTGGAGAGAACTTGTGGGTCAGGTATTTCAATTGCTAGACAGTGAGAGGCTTCTGTCAGGCACAGGCAGGGACTCTAGCCTACCTTCGATGGTTACAGACGTTCATTTAGTGTAATCATTAGGATAGTCCTGGCTGGTGAGTTTGGAACTGTTACTGTTCCCACTTCAGAGAGGAGAAAATCAGAGCACAGAAAGGTAGAATGGAAGATTTTGCTAAAGGGTACACAGCTAGTAGGCGTTGGAGTCAGGATTCTAGCACAGGTATGCCAGAAGTCTGCCCTTCACAGTCCTGCCCAGGAACTCACAGAGGGGAGCATGCTTATTCAATTAGCGCTACCCTCCAGGGCCCTTCTTCTTTTTTTTTTTTTTTTTGTCTTTTTGAGACAGGGTCTCCCTGTAGCCCCAGCTGTCCTGGAACTCACTCTGTGTAGACCAGGCTGGCCTTGAACTCACAAAGATTTGCCTGCCTCTGCCTCCCAAGTGCTAGGATTAAAGGTGTGTGCCACCATGCCCGGCTTCCAGTGTCCTTTCTTAATGTCCCTTGACACTTCGTATGTGCATGGGTGCATGCGTGCTTCTCTCCTCTCTCTCTCCCTGTGTGTGTGTGTGTGTGTGTGTGTGTGTGTGTGTTGAGTATACATGGTATATGAGCGTTTGTTTTCAAGTGTGCATGTCCATGCACTTGAACGTGGAGACTAGAAATGGACATGGGGGGAGGGTGTGTCTTCCTCTTGTTCTTCACTTTGTTCCCTGGAGGTAGGGTCTCTCCCTGGAGCTAGCTAGGCTGGAGATCAATAAGTCTTAGCAATCCTCTTGTCTCAGCCCTCCACAGCTCTGGGGCTATAAGTGTACAGGAGGTCATGCCCTTTTTATGATAATGCTTGGGATTTGAACTCAGGTCCCCAAGCTTGATAGCAAGTACTCTTACCCACTGAACCACCTCCCTAGCCCCATTACTTTCTATCAGGAATCAGGCCTTAGTATTTGGAACTTTATCTTCTTGGGGTCAACCAGCCCAAGCCTGTGTGTGTGTGTGTGTGTGTGTGTGTGTGTGTGTGTGTGTGTGTGTTGGGTGGCTTGTGGATAGTGTATCCTATGCTGATTGAGATCTGAATCTCCATCATTTGCATCTCAGAGAAGATTTGTAGCTTTCCCTGTCCACTGATTTAAATGGTGACCAGGGAAGGGACCGCTAGTATTTGCAGTTTGGAGGGTTTGCGAGTGACTTGAGGCTGACCCCGGATCTCCTTTCCAGCAAGACCCCACACCCCTTAACTCAGTGCCTGCCACATTTGTTCAACTGGAGAAACCACTGAACTTGAGTTGCATGTCATCTTCTTTTGCCACTTCGTACCAGATGACACACAAGCACCAGATTACAAGAAAAGTTCAGCAAGGTACTGGGTGTAGCCGGTTACCAAAGACTGCAGAGATGTTCCAGCTGGACCTCAGCATCTTACTTCCTCTCCTGCTCCACACATTTCCCTCTCCTGCCTCTTCAAATAATCCCACAGATCCCTCAGGCTTGGCAATCTTGTTATTCCCACCTTCCCTCCCCACCTCCCTTGTGGAGCACAACCCCAGGCACCCCTCAGGTTCTGCCCACTGTTGGGTACTAGCATGGTGCCAAACCCAGTGCACAGCTCACACCTGGGGCTCATGGGGTTGGATTCAATCCATTTAACCCAATGGAAATACATCTAATTTCAGCATTATTCCGGAGTTTGCTCTGTTACATGAGTGCGGAATGGCAAGTAGCACTCACTTCCCTGTCCCAAATTCAAGGCCAGTACAGTCTTGCATCTCTGAATGCTCCTTCTCTTCTTGGAGGGAAGGAGGAGCTGCTTGCTCACGCACTCACTTGCTTACCTACTAGGTCTGGGGCTTACGAATTCACATTTCTCATTCTACCTTGTTCTAAGCAGCCTTTTATAGGAGTCACACCAGAGAATCTCAGCTCTCCACAAGCCATTTCTCTTCTGAGCCTCTGAAGGATAAAGATCTATTTGTCTCTCTGTGTATGTTAGGAAAAAAATGAATGGGGATTTAATTACGGCAGCTCATTTCCTAAAAGGAAGTCCTGTTTACGATGCACCATATGTTTCACCAGCGGCCATACCCCCAGGGCTGCGGTCTTGTCAGATCTCCTTAGATAAGCAGGGTCCTGTTGGCCTGGCCCTGCAGGGACCCTGGGAGGACCCACAGAGGGGTTCAGGAAATGTGTGTATGTGGGGAGGGAGGGAGACAAAGGTGGACTCCTGGCCGGGCAGGACTTGGACCACTGCTGAGTACCAGCCAGAGAGGAAGCTGCCCAGATTTCAGAGGAGATGGAGTACACCAAGGTTTAAACAATTTAGGATGATTAAAAACTGTCTGGGGTTTTTCACCTACTAAAGTG
Source organism: Rhizomys pruinosus (assembly GCA_009823505.1). Lineage (NCBI taxonomy): Eukaryota > Metazoa > Chordata > Mammalia > Rodentia > Spalacidae > Rhizomys > Rhizomys pruinosus. The sequence continues at coordinate 1,144,683 of VZQC01003175.1, read as the reverse complement.
GCTCTTGAGGGTGAGAAAATCTCTCTCTCTCTCTCTCTCTCTCTCTCTCTCTCTCTCTCTCTCTCTCATTCTTCCTTTTGTGATTTTGATTCCCTCTCCACCACTTCTGAGCCTGTGTAGATGGTTTCTCAGAGCCAGAGAATCTTCTACAGAGGATCTTGGAAAAGGAAGGGAAGAAAGGTTTTGGGGAGGGGGCTGCCTACTGTGTTTCCAAGGTCTCCTGCCATTCATCTGTCGTGAGTCCTATTGGACTGGGTGCTAGGAGCCGGAGGATGGGTTCTTCAATGTGCGTGCTAGCTAGGGTTTAACGTGAGTGCTGGAACCTGCTGGTCCGCGATCGGTTTCCCGATTCATGACCACAGGCTCTTTCCTTTCCAAGCCCTTCCCTCCCCTGCAGTGTGTCCTTCTTCTCTTGCCTCCTCTCTCTATTTCTTTTTAAAGTTCCCCCAAATGACCAGTGCCTTATTTTCCCGGCCCCCTGTGCAACTGGGCTGTTGATGTCTTGGCTTTTCCATCTTGGCACCAGCATTCACATCATGAGAGCTTTATAGACTGTCCTTTTTTAACTGGAGTTAGTGTAGACACTAACACCAGGTCAACTAATGACTATTTTTATTTGGATCCATCAGGTCTCCAGAATCCTCATCTACTAGGGGCACTCACTCACCTGCTCAGAAGGAACCAAGTGGCCTGCTAAGAGGTTCTGAAAATGACAGGAATGCAGACAGTATAGGCAGTCCCTGGACAGAGGAACTAAGAGTTGTGATTACACTGTGGTCACCAGGCTGGCAGCTACTTAGGGGTAGGAAGAGTGTCCATCCTAGGCTGTGTCTGCTTGCTCTTTCCCTTTCCTTCCTAACCCCCTCTTACGTTCTCCCATCCTCCTCCTTACCCTTCTTCTTTCTTCCTCTTTCCCTTCCCTCCTTCCCTCCACCCTCTTCTACTTCTTTTGAGACAAGGTCTCACTTTGTAGCCCTGGCCAGCCAGATGCTCACCATGTGGCCCAGGCAGAGTTTGAACTTGTAGCAGTCCTCTGGCCTCTGCCTCCCCAGTGTTGGGATTATGGGCTTGAAGCACCGTGGCTTGCTCAGGCTTGCCCTTTCCATCCGAAGTCCCTGATGTTCACTGGGGACCTGGTAGCTCTGGGGACAGGAGTTCACCTGCTCCTCTCCACCAGTCCTTAGAAGAGGATCTTGCTTGGAGTAAGTGTTCAAAAAGTGCCCAGCAGCACTGGGAGCTGACCATGTGGCTTCCCTGCCTAGGCTCTCTGGATTCTATTGCTTTCTCTTTCCTGAGGGGCTTGACCAGGTCTTTTTCAGGCTCCCCATTTCTAGCCCATGGCTAAACTGTTCAGCCTCCTCTTTGCCTTATCTCCTCTGAGAGAGGAATTACATGGGATTTAGACCCAGTTTTTAAAAAGTATACTTCTAATTTCCTGGGACTTACAGCTCTGTGCGCCTCTCTCAGCAACCCCTGTCTAAGGAGAAGGTGATTTGACTCAAGATGCCTTTTGCTAATTAGAACCCCCTTCTGCTCTCCTGTTACACAAGAATCCAGGGCACCACATGACCCTCTGCAAAGCTGCCTGTTTTTTTGTTTTTTAATGTATTTTTAGCCAGAATCAAAGGGTGAGATTTTTTTCCCTTTACTTTGCAGAAGCAAAGATGATCACCCCTGGCTCCGGGTCTCAGCCTCTCCTTCCTTTTCCATGGACTCTCCTGTCCTCACCCTGTTTCTGCCTCTCCTTCTTTATCCTGTGTCTCCGTTCACATGCATGGGTGCACACACTCACATGTGCATGTATGCATGGGTGAGGGCGTGCAAACATGAGTGTGGGCAAGCTTAACTGTGGATGCATGTATGTGTTTGTCTGTGTAGGTGTGAGGGCCTGGTGGGAGTGTGGCCACAGTGCTAGGCGGCCATGCTGCATTTCTGGCTGCTCATTGTTCAGTCCCGTCTCCATGGCGACAGGAGCAGCTGCTCCATTCTGGCCTTGGCTTGGCTGTGCGGGGCGGCCTGCCCGCCCGTCTGCCCGCCCGTCAGCCTGCCCAGCCGTGGGAGCTGCCAGCTCTGAGCCCTCCCGCTGCCCGGAGGCCCTGCCAGGCTGGGCGCAAGAAAGCGTGTTTACTAACACCATCCACATGGCTCCCGGGGCACCACGGCTCTGCCCAGAAGATGTCAGGCCCAGGGCACCGGGAGGTGGGCCTGGAGCCAGGCTGTCTGTAGCCGAGGGAAACCAGGCTGGCCGGCTGCTGTCCTGGCCTGCCAGCCACTCCTGGCCTCCAGGCAGGGACGCAGGCACTTTAGGTGCCTCAGAGAGGCCTTCTCTGAAGTCTTCCTCCCCTTGCATGCCATACAGGACCCTTCTGAATGGGTCCAGTCCCTCTGCACACTACCTGACCACTGCCTGTAACAGTCTCCTCTGCCGGGCTGACTATGGGATCTTTGCATCCTACACCTTCACAGGCATGAAAAAAGAACCGCAGAGCAGGAATGACCTGGGGACGCAGCAGGGCCAGGCCAATGCTATGTCTACACAGCCCTCTGCCGTGGGATTCTTGGCCTCAGCTGTCTTGTCTGCCCCCCTTGAGCTGTGAGCTCTCTTCCTCCCTACCGCCCCTTCACCACCACCCTTTTCTTGAGTTCTCTCCACTCCTCTTTCTCCCTCCTTCCCTTTCCACACTGCTTCTCTATGGAGGCCTGGGATCTATGCGTCTGTGTGTGCACATATGCCCCTGTGCTTGTGTGTGTCTCTATTTGTGTGTCCGGGTGTGTCTCTGTTTCCATTGGTGTGTGTGTCAGTATCCCGAGCATCAACATCTGTGTGCGTCAGTGGTCCTATGTGTCTGTGTGTATTTCCAGCTCTATGGTGAGTCAGTGTTCCTGGTGTCTCTGTGTGTGCATCCACGTATGTCTCCATCTGTGCATGTATCTATGGTCCTGTATGTGTGTATGTGTGAGATGGGATGAACTGGGTGAACCTTTGGGAAATCGAGGACTGTTCTTTTTGGGAATTTCCCCTCCACATCTCACTGAAGTCTGGTTCCCAGAGGCTGGTCTGCAAGTCTGGGAACCACAGCCTATTGTCGTTGTTTCTCCTCCTCCAGACCTCCTGGCATCTCCCTTGGACCCTCAGGGAATCTGGGGCCTGCTGCTTTCCAGTAGGAGGCCTGTGGCTTACTGAGAACCTATGGCCCTTGGCTCTGCGTGTGTGTGCACAGTAGGCCTTTATACTGCCTGACCTTGCCTAATTCTTTCCTTAGAAATTGATTCTGACCACATCAGTGCATCCAACAAGCACCTGTCAGGGATGAGCACTGGGGCCGCTGAGAGGACCCAGCCCTGCCACTGCCACTCTGATCACGTTTCAGTCTTATTTCCAGCCACATTCTGGCCCTGCCTGTGCAAACGTCTCTCTCCTTTCCAATTCTACGATGTGTGGCTTGGTTATCCTCCATTGGAAAAGATCTGAACCTAGTCACTTGCAAGGCACAGAAAATGCAGGACCATGGCGATGCCATCTCCTTGTCACATTGGCACCCCAAATATGCTCTCAAGATGAAATTGGAAGCTGCCTATATTCTGAGGAGAGTCTTTAGGCCCCAGCTAACATATGGGAATATGTGTGTGTGGGGGGGGGCGCTTCCTAGGTTCAGAACACCCTCCGGGGCAGCAAGAACATACCGGGAGCTGCCAATGAGGTCCCACTATGAGCAGCCCTGGGTAAGGGTTGTGAGAAGGGGGTCTAGTCTATTTGTGACAACCTGGTCTGTGGCCTGTGGTCCTTGTTCTAAGCATCACTCAATGCCTGTGTTGTGCTAGGCCTGGGATAAGGCATTTCTATGCCAGCCATTTTGTTTAATGCTCCCGTGGATCCCATGCGGTAGAAATCATCTTATTTTGTGGACAGGAATATGAGGCTCAGAGAATTGAAGAGACCGTCCATGACCTGTGGGGGGTCACGGATCTCTTTCCTGGGTCATACCGCTTCACAAGATGGTTGGGTGTCCCTCTGAATCCATGTTGCCCAGAACCAGTTTATCACACAGCTGCCACCCTATCCATGCTCCTACGTATTTTGACTGGAATCCAAGAGCAGTCTCTCATCTCCATGCTTCCATTCTCTTCCTACTTCTGGTTTATTTTGTGTATCAGAGGGAGAGTCCTAAAATGCCAAACATTCCACCAAAACAGAAGAAAGTACAAAGTACTTAATCATCCCAGCACTTGGGAAGACTGAGGCAGAAGGACTGTGAGTTCAGGTTAGCCCAAACATTTACATAAAGTCTATCTCAGAGGCAGGGGTGGCAGATCTCTGAGATCAAGGCCAGCCTTATCTACAAAGAAAGTTCCAGCACAGCTGGGGCTACAGGAAAATCCTGTCTCAAAAAAATCAAATAATAATAAATAATTTAAAAACAATAATAAAAAATGTCTATCTCAATATGACCAAAGGAAGATAGAGGAAAACACTAATAATAATTACCTAGTATATTTCACATGACCCAACTAATGCAAAATAATTATATATGTAAATGTGTATTCCCTAGAGAGGGAGGAAGAAAATTATTTAAGCCTGTCTTTGGTGCTGAATAAATATTTAATAAACAAAATCATTGTGTGAAATACATAGTATGATTCTTTTTCAGTCACAAACCAAGCTGGAATGTATGATGTATGCTGTAAATGTTGAAATCAAAGAAAGAGCTCTATAAGAATTCAGGAAATGCTGGGCCTGGTGGTACACGCCTTTAATCCCAGCAGAGGTAGGCGGAACTCTGTGAGTTCAAGGCCAGCCTGGTCTACATAGCAAACTCCAGACCAGCTGGGACTGAAGGGAGACCCAGTCTCAAGACAAAAAAAGAGGAATTCAGGAAGCACATTAAGACTATCAGTAGCAATTACCCAGGGTTGGAGAAGAGGAGAGGCTCAGCCTGGATTTGTTTTTTCCCCAACTCATCTCTGCATTATTCCATTTGCTAACACACATACATATTACTTTTTAAATTATTATTCTTTGCCAGACATGGTGGTACATGCCTTTAATTCCAGCATTCTGAAGGCAGGCATAGATGGATCTCTGTGAGATTGAGGTCAGCTTGGTCTGTCTACTGAGTTCCAGGTCAACTTGGGCAAATTGTAAAATTTTTTTTAATTAAAAATTATTTTTATAGCTGGGTGTGGTGATGCACACCTTTAATCCCAGCACTCAGGAGGCAGAGGCAGGCAGATCTCTGTGAGTTCAAGGCCAGCCTTGTCTACAGAGCGAGTTCCAGGCCAGCTGAGACTAAAGGGATATCCTGTCTCAAAAAAGACCAAAAAAAAAAAAAAAATCCCCCCCAAAACCTCAAAACAAAATAAACAAACAAGCAAAACCAGAAATAAACATTCTAAAGACCGATCTCATTATGTGCCTTGCTGGTTAGTATGCTTCCATAGCCCCCAGAGCTCACAGGATACCATCCAAATTTAACATGGCTCACACTGCTTTCTAGAATTCGCCACCAGCTGCTGCTGCCTGTTTTACTAAGCATAGTCAACATGTTATTTGGGGGGATTTCGTGGATTTATTTTTTTTGGTCTTTTTGAGACAGGGTCTCCCTATAGCCCTAGCTGGCCTGGAACTTACTTTGTAGACCAGGCTGGCCTTGAACTCACAGAGATCTGCTTGCCTCTGCCTCCTGAGTGCTGGGATTAAAGGCGTGTGCCACCATGCTGGGCAACATGTTGTTTTTGGCCAAAGTAAATTCTACGCAGTGTCTTTGCTGTAACCAGCTGTGTTACCGCAGTATCATATTCACCAGACCTGTACTGAGAACTCTCCTTCCTTCTTGCCCTTCCCAGTGCCTCTTCTCAGTGGAGTTATGGCCCTAGTTGTATTCATCTGGAATGGGGAGATGTGGGTAAAGAGACGTTGACCAGGTCACAGTGGTGGTGGTCTTAGATAAGGTGTCTTATAGGAAGAAACAATGTAACAATTCTTTTTTGTCATCCTTGGGGTTTTTTTTAATAATTTTTTTAAATATATATTTTGTACAAGATTATCAAATCTAGACCCATGTCCCCCACCCTATCCCCCCACCCCACCAGAGCTCATATATTCTGCCAAACATGCTTTTCATCTTGTTCTAGTTTGTCTTCCATTGCTGTGACAAAACACTCCGACCAACATCAACTTGGGGAGGAAGGGGTTTATTCAGCTTACATCTCCTGGGTCACAGTTCATCACTCAGGGAGCCTAAGGTAGGAACTCAGGGCCGGAACCTGGAGGCAGGAGCTGAAGCACAGGCCATGGAGGAATGCTGTTCAGTGGCTTGCTCCCCTGGCTCATGCCCAGCCTGCCTTCTTATATAGTACACAACAATCTGCCCAAGGTGGCACTACTCATTGTGGGCTGGGCCCTCCCACACTGCTCGACCATTAAGACAATAGGCCAATCCAATGGAGCCAATTCCCCAATTGAGGCTCCCTCAACCCAGGTGTGTCAAGTTGACACTAAAGCTATCCAGCACACATCTCTTTCTCAGTCTTTCTCAATATTCTCCATGCGGGAGTTGACTGTTTTGAGCAGAAATTCAGTTTCAGTCAGTTCTTTGATGCAGTCCTTTCTGTTGTTGTTGTTGTTGTTGTTGTTGTTGTTGTTTCCAATATGCATCACTCCCAACTGCTTGGACAAAAGCTCAAGGGGCCATGCACAAGAAATACTTACAGCTAGGTAATTGGCACTAGCATCCACAGATAAGGATACCATTCATCGTTTGTTTTTCTGGGACTGTGTTACTTCACTCAGCATGATGTCCTCTAGCTCCAGCCATTTTCCTGCAAAGCTCATGATGTAGTCTTTCTTTACTGCTGGATAGAACTCCATTGTGTAGATGTACCACATTTTCTCTATCCACTCATCAGTTGAGGGGCATTTGGGTTGGTTCCAGCTCCTTGCTATTGTGAAGAGAGCTGAAATAAACATGGCTGTGCATGTATCTCTGCAGTGGGGTGAGTCTTGAGGGTACATGTCTAGGAGTGGTATGGCTGGGTCGGGTGGCAAGTTCATTCCACCTGGGGGGTGGGGTGGGTACCTGTGCTTCAGGTGGTCTTGGGAGATCTCCGATCTCAAGACTCACACAACCCCACCTTTTATACCAGCTGGGAGGATTACTCAGGCCCCACAGCCACAAAAGCCAATTAAGCCAAAACAACTAGATTAACTAGATTAAATCAAACAACAATCCACCTTGCTGAATCACCCAGCTCCTACCTACCTACCTACCTGCGCTTCAGGTGGTCTTGGGAGATCTCCTGGTTTTTGCTTTTTGAGACAGGGTCTCCTCTGTAGCCCAGGCTGACCTTGAACTAATAGCATTTGTCCTGCTTCATCTTTCTGAATGGATAAACCATCATAGCCAGCTGACTCAAGACTGATTTTTATTCAGTGTCTTGTTAGAAGGTCTAACCAATGGTACATAGAAGATTCTGAAGTTAAAGTCTGGGGTATACCAGATGCCTCTGAGTTTGGCAATCCCAGTGCCAGAATGGGGAGTCTTTGGTGTTAAATACTAATGACTTCAGTGTTAACAGAGGTTGATATTGGGAAACAAGAGGTAAAGACAACATAAAAAAGTCACCCAGGGGCTAGAGAGATGATTTAGCAGCTAAGAGTTTATACTGTTCTTCCAGAGGAACCTGAGTTTGGTCCCCAGTGCCCATATCAGGCAGCTCACAACCACCTATAATTCCTGCTCCAGAGAATCTGATGCCTCTGACCGATTTGGGCATCTGTACTCACGGGTGCACATACACACAGTCACATCATTAAAAATAATAAAAGTTGGGGCTGGAGAGATGGCTCAGTGGTTGGGAGGACCGATTGCTCTTGCAGAGGACCCGGGATCATTCTCAGCACCCATATGGCGGCTAAGAACCATCTTTAAGCCTGGCATGGAGGCACACACCTTTAGTCCTGGCTCTCGGGAGGCAGAGGCAGGCAGATCTCTATGAGTACGAGGCCAGCCTGGTCTGCAGAGTGAGTTCTAGGCCAGCTGGGGCTTTAGGGAGACCCTGTCTCAAAAAAAATAAATAAATAAAAAAAATAAAATAAAATGTAAAAGCCAGGCATGGTGGTATATGCTTTTAGTCCTAGCGCTTAGGAGGCAGAGGCAGGTGAATCTCTGTGAAATCAATGCCAGTGTGGTTTACCTAGTGAGTTCCAGGACAGCTGGGGCTACAGGGATATCCTGTCCCCCCAAAAAAAAGAAAAGAGAAAAGCTCTCAGACAACCACTTAAGGAAGAGAAAAGAGAAAAGCTTTCTAAGGGCCTAGGCAAATGGCTCCTTGAAAGAGGGGCACATAGAGTGCTTTGCTTTTTTTTTGAGACAGGGTCTCTTTGCAGCCCCGGCTGTCCTGGAACTCACTTTGTAGAACAGGCTGGCCTTGAACTCAGAGCTCAGAGACTGCCTTGAATTCACAGAGATCTGCCTGCCTCTGCCTCCTGAATGCTGAGATTAAAGGTGTGTACCACCACACCTGGCTATAGTGCTTATTTTTTAAAATTGAAGATTTGAAGCTTTTCTTTTTTTTTTTTTTTTTTTTTTTTTGGTCTTCTCAAAGACAGGGTCTCCCTGTAGCCCCAGCTGTCCTGGAACTCACTCTGTAGACCAGGCTGTCCTTGAACTCACAAAGATCTGCCTGCCTCTGCCTCCCAAGTGCTAGGATTCTCCACGCCTGGCTTGTTTTGAAGCTTTTGTAGCACAAACAACCTACCACTGGGAGCTAAGATATCAGCATTTTCTAGTCCTTCCTTCCTTACCATTTAACTGGTGACCTTAGGGTGTTGTTCCATCTCTGTGCCTTAGTTTCCTTCTCCTCTCCTGAGGTCTAGGTACCAACAGTCATCTAAAGTGGAAGAACATCTCTTTTGAAAAAACATAAGTCAGGGCTGGAGATGGTGCAGCAGTTAAGAGCACTGGCTATTCTTGCAGAAGGCCTGGTTCGAATCCCAATATCCACAGGGCAGCTAATAACTGCTTGTAATTCAAGTTCCAGGGGATGTGACACGCTCTTCTGACCTTCATTGGCATTACAAGACACGGGTGCCCTTATACACATACAGACAATACATTCATACACATAAAACAAAAATAATAAATAAATTTAAAAAAGAAAAGGTGTAACTCATGCTGATTGTGATTGAAATGCTAGAAGCGGAACGTAACATTTTCAATAAAAAGAAGATTAAGTTAAAACAAATCTGGACTCTCATGCATACACCGAAAGATCAACAGGATAATGCAGCCTTACGCTAAACTATGATTGAAGCAAAGGCGTGTGAAATCAAGGCATCTTAAGTTGCTCTGAAATACTATAACAGAGGTGAGCTGTCTGATGCAAGGTGTGTTAAAGTACAAGTGTTATTCATCTTAGTTGTTATTATTCAGAGTGAGCTGGCGTCATGGGTAGAGTTGGGAGATATTGCAGTCAGTGTTTAAACAAAAGAAATCAATCCAGGGAATTTGGTATTCATGCTTTTTTATGGGAAAATACTGTTTAACTTTGAAGTCAAATCTTTAGAAAAAAAAATCAACAACTTTCTTGTGCCCTACTAAGTCTTTCTTTCCCTAAAACACAAAAGATTGAATAAAAAAGAATTTTATGTTTCTGTGTAAAAAGCAGCTCTCTCCTTTCTGACCAGGTGTATATTGGACTTGAAGTTGAAAGAGACTGTGTTTACTAAAGCAGTTGTGGGTGGGTGGCAGAAATCGTCAGGGACTTGATTTTTGTACCCAAGAAACCCTTTGGCAAGAAGCCTTTAGAGAAAATCTCACCCAAGAATTATTTTTTCTTGAGAGGGTTGGGAGGGTGCAAGCCTGTTTCCACAATACTGGTCAGGCCACGTTCTCCAAGCCTGGTGTGCTAACAATGCTGCGTGCATGCTGGTGGCACTAAAGGAACAGTTTCCAGTTTGTGAACTGTAAAGGATTTAGAAATACCCAAAAGAACCCTTAGTTTATTTTAGAAAAGAGGAGGAAGACCGGGTGTGGTGGCGCACGCCTTTAATCCTAGCACTTGGGAGGCAGAGGCTAGCAGACCTTTGTGAGTTCAAGGCCAGCCTGGTCTACAGAGTGAGTTCCAGAACAGCTGGGGCTACAGGGAGACCCTGTCTCCTGTCTCAAAAAAGACAGAAAAAAAAAAAAAAAAGGGGAAAACCTTTCCGTTNACCTTTGTGAGTTCAAGGCCAGCCTGGTCTACAGAGTGAGTTCCAGAACAGCTGGGGCTACAGGGAGACCCTGTCTCCTGTCTCAAAAAAGAAAAAAAAAAAAAAAAAAAAAGGAGGAAAACGTTCCGAGAGTCTGGAAGGCCAGACTGGGTGGGACGCAGGCTGTGGGGCCTCTTCTCTGTATATGGCGTATGGGAGAGACCAGGCTGCCAGGGTCTAGAGCCAGGGCTCATGAAGAATTCTGGTATTCTCTACCGGGGACAAAACCTCTTCCAGTTTTAGAGTTAGGCTTAGCATTGGCTGTGGAGAAATCACTCAGTGGCTTGGTATCACTGTGTGGGAAAAAGTGGGAGAAGGGAGAACAGGGACACAAGCTGGTAGGGAGGGGAGACATGAGGGAAAGGAGTAGTGAGGGCTGGGAGAGTGGGGGTCTTTGTGCAAGTACGTAGGGGTGGGAAGAAAGTTTCCTTCCATGCTGGGGCTGCAGGGAGGAGCTGGCTTCTTCCTGGTCTGGGACAAGATGGTGACTTTCTTCTCCATGCTTGGGGATGGGACCTGGGGCAGTGGGGACCTGACTGTGTCATGGAGCTCTTCTGTAGCACCTCTCCTTAGATTGGTTTTTCTCACATTTTGGATGCCATTTTTGCTAATATCTTTTGTAGTATATTAAACACTTGCAGCTCCTCAAACCGTATCTGCGGAAACCCCAATCTCAATGTGGTTGTTTAGAGGTTGGTGGTGACCAGGAAAGTTGAGCGTTGTGAATGGGATTACAGCCCTTAGAAGAGGAGGCCAGCAGTTTCCCAGCTCTTTCTTCCCGGACTTCCTGAGATAACAATAAGTTCATCTTGTAATTTGATCTTTAACTTTCTTCTCCCATAAGGTATAAATGTTGGTTGGATAAACCATTCAGCCTATAATGATTTGTCATAAGCTAAACTAAGGCATCATTTAGAAAACAAAAATGGACAAACGAAAAACTCCAAACCAGATTTCTGGATGGAAAACCCAAGATTTAGAGAGAAGAGATGATGTGGGCCGTCTGTGGGCAGACCACAGTGCTCCTGACTCACGGCCCCCTCCTGGGTACTCACCGCTTTCTAGCCTTCAGCATTATTCCCTTCACTCATAGATTTATTAATCCCACAGGAATGTCAATAAGGAAGACCAAATAATTGTGTCATCTCACTTTCCAGGATGTAAATAGATGTCCTCAAGCCTCAAAAAGACAAAGCCAGGGAAGGAATCTGAGGGCTGTGTCTAGCCTGCACCAAGATACAGATTTCAGAGCCACTTGGGACTCAGTGAATGACCTTGAGAGCCCTCAGTCCAAGGAACTGATTCTGTTATATACCACATCTTGGGAGTAGCTCAAGGTTCTGCAACTAAGCCTACTCTGAGTTGTGGAGAGAATTAAGGAACGACTTTGTTTTGTGTGGAGGAAAGTGGAGAAGGCCACCTTCAAGGGCTGGGAATTTGCCTACTGTGTGCATGCATTATTGCAGGACTTGTGATAATGCATGAGGACAGTATGCATTAGCTACCTGTAGTTGAAGTGAACCAAGGAGGCGTTCCCTTTGCTGCAGCAGAGCAATGGAATGAGCTGTTTTCCAACAAACTGATCCTCACTGGCCATATCCCATGTGACAAGTGGTTCTATACCACAGTCCTATGGGAGAACAGTTCTCATTGCCCTGAGGCCTAGACTGGAGGAAAGACAGAGAGAAATAGAAACACTGGTCATAGGAATCTCTAAGTAAAAAGCTGACCAAGAGGAAGTAGGGACCAATTATTAGGGGCATCTGAGATGAATGGTGTCTCCTGCATCAATTTCCTCATCTCTAGAAGTAGAGAGTTGGATAGCTCATGGCTCAAGGCCTTTTGGATCCACCATGCTGAGATGAAGACAAATACTATCTACATCTGCCAGGTGGCTTTTAAAGATGGTAGCTGTGATGGTTAATCCTGGGTGTCAACTTGACTGGACTAAGGAAGAAATAAGAGAAAAAGGATCTTCGGATTGGACTACCTCAACCCGGATGGCTCACCCCAAATGTGGGAGTTACCTTCTGCCGGCAGGCAGTATAAAAGGCCACGGCAGAGGGAGCTGGTCCCTTTTTTCCTGTGGCTTGCCTCTCTCTCACTGGTGAGTTTATCTTGCTGCTGTGATCAACCCTTCAGATCCCAGCATGTACTGAGACCAGCAGATCTCCTGGAATCCATCCGGCCTTCAGCACCAGATTGGGACTACTGAGATATCCAGCCTTGCGGACTGAGCAGTTCCCTGGATTCTCAGCCTTTCCAGTGCGGTGTGGCTACTGATGGACTCCTTGAACTCTGTCATGTGAACAAATCAATAAATTGTATATAGCTATATATTCATCCTGTTGCTTCTGTTTCTTTAGAGAACACTGACTGATACAGTAGCTGAAGCTTCTTTTGCTAGCAGCAAAGGTCATTGACTGTGTCACCCCCCGCCCCCAGCTTATACCTCTCAAGGCTCTCCCTTGCCTGAAGCATCCTCTCATCCAAAGACATTAGAAGTCTCCAGGGCTTGCTGCTGTTCCTAGGTCAGGTACCTCTCCATGGTGCACATCTGTAAGCTCCTCAGCCTGGCTCTGGGCCACTGATCTGGAATAAGTATCAAGGTTTGTCTTGCTTGGTCCTCTGAGAGTCAGACTTCCCATGTTCCAGAGACAAGAGATGAAGTGAGGGGTGTATGTGTGGGTGCTTGGAAAATGCATGGGGAGCATGATGACGAGTCATCCTAAGACGAAGGGGAGGAGAGAGCGTGGTTGTTGAATGAGAAATGTCTTTGTAGGCTCACACGTGTGGTGTGGATGTTCTTCTGAAAGAAGGACTGACCTTGGACAACAAATGCTTTCTCATGCAAAGGGGCACCTGCCTGCCCAGGGGTGGCTGCCTGCCAAGGATTATGAACTTGATTGCTGTCCTTCTGAGGGAAAGGGAGGAGCCAGAGGGAGTCAGCTATCCCTCCCAACCAGCCAGTCGGCCTTGGCTGCATAAGGGGGGAGGCCAAGGGCATATAAAAGAGGCCGACATGAGCAGAGGTCACAGGGGTCCGTGCCTGGACCCTGCATGGACGTGAGGGAAGTGCCGTCCTTTTTGTAAGTGACCCCCTCACCTGTTTACTCTGTAAACAAGCCTAGTTAAACTCACTAGACTCTTCCAAACTGTGGTTTTGGAGAGTCTTCCTCCATTTGCCTTTGAGACCACGGGATGGGGGGTGGGGTGTCGCGTGTACCTCCTGGAAGGAATTATAGTAATAACGTGTTTGTATGTTTGGTCCCCAGCTAGTGGCCCCAACTGGGAGGGTTGTGGAATCTTTAAGAGTTAGGGCCTCGCTGGAGGAAGTGGGTCACTTCAGGTGGGACTTGAGACCATATACTCTGTCCCCCACTTTCAGCTTCCTGACTGGACATGACATGACCAGCTTGAAGAGAAGGAATAACGGGTGGAGGCGGCTCTGCCTGCTCCTTGCACCTCTTGTCCTTCACTTCTGAACTCTGGCTATAAGGAGTATCTGTTCTACAGGGGCAAAGATGACTCTTTGACTTTGTGTTTCTAGGGCTTAGGGTAGAGGGTCAGATACCCAAAATGTCTACTGAGCCAGGCCCAGGGGCAAAGGTCTATAATCCTAGCTGCAAGGGAGGCCAAGGTAAGAGTAAGAGTTCAAGGCAACCCCAAGCTACTAATCACACTTCTGAACTCCACTGTACAGCTCAGTCCACCAAAAGAGAAGCAGTAGCAACAAAGATCAGCACCTACCACTGTGGGCAGGGAACACCGCTGGCCCAGAGCTAGGAAGCAAGAGTAGATTTCTCATGTCTTTCTGAACCACTTCTAAGGTGCTCTTTGGAATCAGACATGTGTCAGTTCTGTCCTTGTACTGCTTAATTTTTACCATCAACATTGGAATAATTTGTGCAAATTAACCTGAATATTCAAAGTTGTAGCGAGCTCTTCTGATGGTCTGGAAAACATTCCATGTCCTAATGCATAGTCATGATTCAAAATATGTTCAAAATGCACTCAGTGGAAACCCCACTTGAAATACCCAGAGATCAATTTTCAATAGACTGACAAATAGAGGACATTAAACATTATTCATAGAAACAGTGTTTATTTAATCTTTAATGCTACCTAATGCATTTCGGTCAAAGTCACCAGTTCATGTTCAGGCTTTATTGTGTGGAAAATAGATGTGCTATTAATAAGTCAATACAAACACAAATATGGTTTCAATTGGAAATCATTAGGTTGCATTAAATGGCAAATGAAATCCATAGGAAGGATTTGTTTTATTTTGTTTGTAAGGAGCCAAAGGCGCCCTGAGAGGCATTTCTTTGCTCGGTAACGAGGAGGAATGATTGGTTTCTGCAGCAGGCGGATTACAGTCTGGGCTTTGCTTCACTCTCATTAGGATGGGGATTGGGTGGCGCCTTCCCTTGCACAGCTGTTGGCTGCTGTTGCCAAGTTGACCTTGCTGTATGCTCTGGATGTCAGCTGGTATGGCCCAGGTGGAGCTGATGCAAACCTGTCTGGACCCCTGTCTAACTCGGGTGGCCCTCAGCCCTATCCTAATTCTCCAGCTCTGCCAAGGCTCTGACCTGAACACTTAACTTCTCTCAGCTCAACAGCAGCACCATGCAAGAGTGTGCAGGCAATTATGTGATTAGATGTTCTTTATGAGAAAACAGAAACAAAAGCAGACTTGGGAGGTCCAAGTGTCTAATTAAAACAGAGATGTTTGGGTGGAGACCTGGATATGGAGGCCTCCAGGTCTTGTGTAGTGAATGAAGGTAGGTAGTTGAAGATTAAATTCTGCTCCCTCTCCTTGCCGTCTGTGTGCCCTAGAGACAGTCCTCTACCTGTTCTCATCTTCACTACCAGCTACTCCATTTTAATGACTCCACAATGTAAGGAGTGCAAAATGCCAGGCCATAAAAGGCTTCACAAATACATTTGTTTCTTAACACACAGACTTGGTATTGTAGCACAGCCTAGCCTTAAACTTGGGACCATCCTGCCTTAGTCTCACCAATGTTAGGATTGCAGATATGAGTCACAACATAAATATTATTTTAAGAACAATTGTTTGGGGTTTGGGGATGTAGTTCAGTTGATAGAGTGTGTGCCTCACATACAGGAGCATCTTATAAACTGGGGATGATCACACATGCCTACATATCAGCACTGGGGAGGTAGAGGCAGGCAGATCAGAAGTTCGAAGCCATCCTTAGCTCCCCAGTACATTTCAGGACAGCCTTGGATGCATGAGACCCTAACTCAAGGGAAAAAAAAAAATCTTAGTATTCCAATAAGAATTGAAAGGGGAAAAAAAAGAATTGGGGATGGAGAGATGGCCCAGCACTGTTCCTGTACTATTCTTGCTGAGGATCAGAGTATGGTTCCCAGCACTCACACCGGGTGACTCACAGCTGCCTGTAACTCCAGCTCCAGAGGATCTGACACCCTCTTCTGGACTCCACAGGTACCTGCACTGACATGTATATTCCCACATACAAACACACATATAGACATAAATTAAATACACATAAATAATAATAACCTTTTTTTAAAGAGAAAAAGGATGGATTATAAATAAACGTAGTGCTTATCTTTCAAGTTACCAATTGGTATTTGATGAAAACAGTCCCTGGGACCTTTGGTCTATGTTGACTTTCTTTTTCTAATCTGTCATTTTATCCTATTCAACCACAAAGAATATCCAGGCTTGGGCAAAAATAGGTAACAGTTCAGTACTGTTTCATATTTTTAATGAAAAACTGAATTTAATGGAAACAAGTCAGACTGTTCCTGTTGTGATAACATCTCTCCTGGATGGTCAGCGTGCTTCTTGTCTGGTTCCCAGTGCCCTGTGCAGATAGGCAGGCAAGCTCTAAGAAGTCCCATAGAGGCCAGTTCAAAGTCCACAGTTGTTGATGGCATCTGAGAGCCAGAGGACCTGCAAGTTGTTTCCACCTCCAGAGAGATGAACAGATGAGCATCAGGAGCCCTCACCCAATACATTCTTGGGGGGTTGCCTGGATGAATTTAGCTCCATCCAGATAAAATAAAAGCCTCCTCAGCTAAGGATGACATTGAGGTTCTTGCAGACTTGTACTCGGTAGCATCTCAATAGAGAGAGCGTCCCCAGATATCAGCTCTATACTCATCCTCACTGTGTCCTCTGAACAATGGCTTTACAGATAGATGGCAGGCCTGACTTCCCACCCTGACCTTCCCTGTTGCTGTGTGACCTTGCTGAGGCCAGGGCCCTGCTGCCCTCAGAGTCTCAGTTTCTGATGCTATGAAATATAAATCATCCTAGTGCTTGGCTGTGCTGCTGAGGGGCTTATGGGAAACAATGTGCCATGACCACCATGTAGCACATAGTAGGAACTCAGGGAATAGCAGCTGCATTTCCATCCAGCTTGGAAAGTCAGGGTTGTGTCATGCTGGCATCGTGGCTTGTCATCATCCCTTGAGGACCCCCCCCCCCAGCCTTCGACGAAGCTACCTCTATTCTACATGCAGCCCAGGGCTTAGTGGTGTCTTCCTGCCTCCCTAGATGCTCTCTTCTTCAGGCAAAACTATTTTGATATAATAGTTACTTTAGTAACTTAGGAAGGTAGGATTTATTTAGGCTCATGGTTTGAGGGCATAGTCCATCATAGATAGTACATTAGGTCCTTTTCTAAGTAAAACACCGTGATCAAGGCAATAGAAGGGAGAGTTTATTTGGCTTGTGGTTCCGGAGGGATAAGAGTCCATCGTGATGGGGAGGTGCAGGAACAGAGAGAGCTGGAACACAGAGCTGAGTATTCAATCTTCAAGCAGGCACAAGCTCAGCGACGTGCTTCCTTCAGCAAGGCTGCACCTCCTAAACCTCTGCAAACACCACCATCGACTGGGGCAAGGGTTCAAATACTTGGAACTGATAGGGGATGTGCCTTATTCAAATAGCCACACTGGGAAAGCATGGTGGTGGGAATGGCTGGAGGCAGAGGCAGCAGAAATATGAGGCTGTTTGCTCACATCTCAGCTGACCAGGGGGCCTGGAAACAGGGCTGGGCTCTAACCCTCAGGGCCTTCTTCCCATTTCTTCCAAGTAGGCTCCACCTTTTAAGACTTCTAAAACTTCCCCAAACACCACCAGCAGCTAGAGACAGACTGTTCAGACACATCGGACTGTAGGGATCTTGTACATCCAAACTATAATACTAGGCCTACAACTGTTTGGGCCAGAGCTGGATTTCAGTTATGTAACAATGCGTTGTCTACCTTGGCGACTGGCTATGTTCAATATTTACATGATCGATAGGTGTTATCAAAGTATAACCAAAACATGGGCATTTTCTTTTATCCTGGGGCCGGGCAAGAAAGCTGGCATCAGAGGCTCTCTTTCCCCGGGGAGCCACCAGCATGCTGGAGAGCCAGCCTGTGACGGATGGAAGCAACATGACAATCGTGGCTCTCATTTGACCTCCTGGGAACCAGGCAGTCATCTAGGACTTGTAATGTGGGATGCAAATGAGTGTCTGCCAATTCCCTGACTTCTGGAAAATGGCTTTCATTTTCTGAGGTGATTACAATAAATTATACCTGGATGAGAAAACCAAAATGATGGCTCCAAGTGCCACGAATTAATGGAAGAGTACTCAACATACGTGTGTCATGAAAGTGGAAGAGAGTAATAGAGTCAGAAAAAGAGAGTAGCTAATCGATTAATTAGGAACAGAAACTAGCCTAGCCCTCCTTTATTGTGACAGTTTCTGAGTGCCGGAGTCTTAAGCATAAGAATCACATAGGATCATCATTAGCACACTATCTGTCCCAGGGCTTCTAGAAATGGATCCTCGTATATCCTTCATAGCTTCTTAACAGCAATGACAGGGCCTCTTCAAAGCCTTAGAACATACCACAGATCGAGCAGGGTGAAGCCAAATTAAGAAACGAACAGAGCTATTGCTGCTTTCCTGAAAGAGAGGAAACTGGCCTGCACCCGGCTGCCCAGTTTAAAACTAGAGAGGAGAGATGCTACAAGACCCTCAACAAGGGGGAACATTTTCTGCATTCTTCGCCTTCTGTGTCCAGAAAGGAGCCAGGAAATTGATATGAAGGCGGTAGTATAGTTCAGAGGAGGAAAGGTTCAATGAATAGGATCATTTAACTCAAAGCAGGTCAGCCCAAAAGGTCATCTAATCACAGTGGTGCAGGACACGAGGAGTGTCTTTCAGGGAAGAGGCCGGCTTTGTCTTTGGAGGCTGAGGTAGGCTAAGCAGGGCAGGAAGGGAACCGTAGCAGCCAGGATGTAGGTAAGCCGTCAGTGAGAAGACACGGAGGCGTCTGCAGAGGAGTGCTGAGGAAGTCAGATTGCTCTCAGAAGACATTTTTCAAACCTTCAATGTCTGACTTCAGACACCACAGGGAGAAGGCTCACTGGAGAGTGAGGAAGGTGGGTTTGGGCAGACATCTCC
This sequence comes from Rhizomys pruinosus, assembly GCA_009823505.1. Lineage (NCBI taxonomy): Eukaryota > Metazoa > Chordata > Mammalia > Rodentia > Spalacidae > Rhizomys > Rhizomys pruinosus. Next base: position 1,125,969 of record VZQC01003175.1, on the reverse strand, counting down.
CCCTCTCCCCCATGAAATATCTCTGTGATTACGTGATACAGAGTGTCCTAGCAGTAAGAGCAGTTGGGTACCAAGGACTTGTGAGAATGGTCCCTTTTCTCAGAGGCTGGCAGCTTTAGGTAGGGCAGACAAGAGCACTGCCAAGATACTCTGCCCTAGGGTCCCTACCGAATGGGCTTCAGATTCCAGAAGGCCACTCCAAGAACCTCTGGCTCTAATGCTAGCTCACGCTGCTTAGCTTCAAATGATACTGTTCAATTCAAAATAGGGTTGAGGAAAGGCCGATCAGCTGCTCAGAGTGTATGCTGCTCTTGTAGGACCCAAATTTGGTTCTTAGCACCCACATTAGTTGGCTTACAACTGCCTGTAACTACACAAGCTCTCATGTGCACATACCACACACAGACACATAACTAAAAATAATAAAGATGCTGGGTATGGTAGCACATGTCTTCAATCCCAGAAGAGGCAGGTGGATCTCTGTAAGTTCAAGGCCAGCCTGGTCTACATAGTGAGTTCCAGGCCAATTGGGGCTACAGGGTGACCCTGTCTCAAAAAAGAAAAAAAAAATCCCCCCCAAACAACAACAACAACAAAAACAAAATAACAATAACAATGAACTATGCAAGGTCACACACACCTTTAATTACAGCATTTAGAGGCAGAGATTGGTGGATCTCTGTGAAATCAAGGCTAGCCTGGTCTGCATTGGCAAGTTTCATGGAGCTATAAGGATACCTTATCTCAAAAATAAGCAAACAAAAACTCAAACAAGCAAAATAATAAAAATAAATTATTTTTGCTGGGCATGGTGGTGCATGCCTTTAATCCCAGCACTCGGGAGGCAGAGGCAGGCAGATCACTGTCAGTTCAAGGCCAGGCTGGTGGGCATAGTGAGTTCCAGGCCAGCTGGGACTACAGGGAGACCCTCTCTCAGAAAGACTAAAATAAATAAATAATATATATATATATATATTATTTATTTATTTATTTATTTAAAAGCGACGGATGAACTCTTTGGATGGAGTTATCACCATTCTTTCTCTCCCTGTTTCACTTTCTGTGTTCGGTTTTTGAAACAAAGTCTACTTATGTAGTACAGACTGGTGTTGGACTCTTTTTGCATGTATGCACACACAATACACATGTGTGTTGGTGTGCATGCATATGCTTGTGGAAGCCAGAGGTCCACCTCTGCTGTCATTCCTCAGGTGCCATCATCTCTTTTTTTTAAGATTTATTTTAATGTATGTGTTTGTATGTCTGTGTGAGTATAAATGCAAGATGTGCTTGTGCCTGAGGAGGCCAGGGGAAGCTGATGGATCCCCTGGAACTGGAATTACAGGAGGTTGTGAGGTACCCAATATGGGTGCTAGGAACCCAATTCCAGTCTTCTGAAAGAGCAGCCAGTGCCATTAACAACTGAGCCATCTCTCCAGCCTCCATCTTGTTTTCTGAAACGTGACCTTTTCGCTGTCCTAGAACTTCTTGCCAATTAGATTTGGAGAGCTGTGCAGTGAAATTTGTACATCTCCATCCCACACCCTACCAGGTGCTTGGATTTCAGATGTGCATACCACTGTTCCTCACTTTTTACACACATGATAGCCAGGTGCTCTACCAGTGAATTATATGTTATCTTTCATCAAATTTTTTAAAAACTGACCTGTGATTTAAAACAAAAAACAAAAAACCTCAGGGGCTGGAGAGATGGCTCGGCCGTTAAGAGCACTGACTGCTATTGCAGAGGACCCAGGTTCCACTCCTGGCACCCACATGGTGGCTAAGAACCATCTTTAAGCTGGGTGTGGTGGCACATGCCTTTAATCCTAGCATCTGGGAGTCAGAGGCAGGTAGATCTCTGTGAGTTCAAAGCCAGCCTGGTCTACAGAGTGAACTCCAGGTCAGCTGGGACTAAAAGGGAGATCCTGTCTCAAAAATACCAAAAAGAATGAATAAATAAATAAATAAATAAATAAATAAATAAATAAATAAAAATTTAGAAAATACTCTTGTATTAGTTACTTTTTTTGGTCCCTAACAAGAAAAACAACTTCAGGACAGAAAGGTTTCTTTTAGCTCATGGTCTCAGAAATTTCAGATCCTTATGTCAGAAGAAAGCTGGGTAGTGGAGATGAGATCCCCTAAGGTGGAGGTCCTGTATGGGTGCAGCTGGCACCCATGGTGATGGGCAGGAAGCAAAGAGCTCCAGCTAGAACCAAGGGAGAATACAAAGTTTAAAGACTTTCCTCTACATTTCACTTGCTTATTTACTTCCAAGCCAGTCTTTACCTCCTAAAGCCTCTGTAGTCTTCAAAATAGGAGCACAAGGGTTGCGGAGGGCTGGCTTAGCCGTTACGAGCATTTGCTGCTCCTGCAGAGGACCTGGGCTCCACTGCTCGCACCCGCAACCATCTGTAACTTCAGCTCCATGAGGTCCAATGCCCTGTTTTGGCCTCTGAGGGCACCTGAATGTACATGGTTCACATACATACACTCAAGCACACACATAAACATAAATAAACAAGTAAATAAATTTTTAAAAAATATAGGGCTGCAAGCTGGGGAATAACTGTTCAAAGCATGAGGCTGGGGGGAATTTCAGATTCAGCTGGTAACAGCTCTCTTCTCTGGGAAGTGGCACATGGGTAGGGACTGTGCCAGTTGCGAGCTGGGTTCTTAGCAGAAGACTCTTGCAGAGTGACTTCTGCTTACCAAGCTGTCCTGATTCTTGCTTCATGCTCTGGACGGGACACAGGCTTGGAATTAGGATAGAACTAAGGTTGAGGAAAATCTTCTTTGAAGTTCACTTACTTTTTCTATAATAAAAACAAAATAATTCCTACTGGTCTCTCAGGAATATTATCAAGATTAACAAATATAAATTATATGACATATATAACAACATATAACTCTGGGGTGAGGTGGCTGCACAGTGCTTGCTGGGGAAAGGGTTTTCCTGCCTTTTTCTGCTCTTGTCGCCTTTTGTTTATTTGGAAATCACCTTTCCATATGTGGTAGATAAAGCCAACTCTCTCTTATGGGAAATACCAGGAAAAATTCATGGATGAAGATTTTGGATGGGCAGACAGGACAGATGACTAAGGAGAAGTGTAAATGCTGTGAGGTTAGAGTCGACTCCACATCTCTGATTATCCTGCCCATATGTAGTAACAGAAGCAAAGAAACAGCCTTGTCTGACCTCTTGCAATCTGAGTTGTGGCCCCAGAGAGATGAGAGATGGATCGATTTGTCCAAGTCATTGTGGCTGGCTCTGCTTCTCTCAATCTCTCTCTCTCTCTCTCTCTCTCTCTCTCTCTCTCTCTCTCTCACACACACACACACACACACACACACACACACACTTCTCTCATGCCGCTTTCTATTTTCCCTAAACATGACATCTGGCTAGGCATCACACCACACAAAGCAGCCCTTTCTTTTCCCCCTCCTGTATGGGAGCTATTGCTCTTGCCTCTAGAGTGTTTGCACTGCCACTTTGCCCTGTGGACTTACTCAAAAGAAAGGGATCATGATAAGTAGATGGGCCAGACACTTGGGGGCAAATGGCTTGCCCCTCTGTGGGGACCAGAAATGGGTGGGTGTTCAAAGTGGCCCTTGCTTTGCTATCCCTGGGTGCCTAGAGCTCTAAACCCCATAAACTGCTCAATTTCCTGCTAAAATAAGAGAACAAGGAATGTGAATAGTAACATGCACTTTTGTCTCCCTGGAAAGTAGCAGTGTCTGCTCGGCTACTTCCTCCATTATAGCCCTGGCCAGGCAGGCAACTGTGGCATGTAAGTCACAGCACATTTGGTGAAGGCCACTCCAAGCACACAGTCTCACATCTAAGCCTTAAAAATCATCCCCAAGTCAGAATTTTGTCCCCTTTAAAATCAGGAAATGAAGCTAGGCATGAATCACCATGCATTCTTCAGGCTGAGGCAGGAGAATTGCTGTAAGTTTAAGGCTAGCCTGGGCTATATAGTGAGCACTTGGCTAATTTGGGCTACAGACGAAACAAAAAGTAAACAAAAAATAAATCAGGGTCTGGAGAGATGGCTCAGCGGTTAAGAGCACCGACTGCTCTTGCAGAGGATCCGGGTTCGATTCCCAGCACCCACATGGAGGCTAAGAACTGTCTTTGACTCCAGTTCCAGGGGAATCCGACGCCCTCTTCTGACCTCCGAGGCATTTCGCCACACGGCTGCACCAACCACATGTAGACAGTACACTCATACACATAAAAAATAAAAAACGTAAAAAAATTAAATTAAAAAAAAAAACAAATAAATAAATCAGACATCGCCTAGAAAGGCTAAGGGGCCAAACTGTGAACTGAGCCCCTTACGTCTCCATTCAAACATCTTTGGACTCACTTGTGATGGTGTCATGAAGCTGTAATGCAGCATTCGTAGAGGCCGTCACAAGAAGTTTGAGGCAAGCCTGGGCTATATAGCAAAACTAACCTCCTAAAAGAAAATAACGATGCCAGTTGTGGTGGCACACACCTTTAATCCCAGCACTCAAGAGGCAGAGGTAGGCAGATCCTGTGAGTTCAGGGCCAGCTTGGTCTACATAGCAAGCTCCAGGCCACCTGGGACTAAAGGGAGACCCTATCTCAAAAAGACAATAAAAGAAAGAAAGAAAAAAACACAACAAAAACACCCAGAATCCAACTTCCGGAGAAGGATATGGGCTTTGCCGGCAGAACACACAGGAGTTCACTCTCACAGAGTTCTCCCTGAGTCTCACTTTCTTGTCAGACACACTGCTATCCTGGAGGGTCAGGAAGTAGGTACTTGAGACATACTCTTGTGGACTTTAAAATTTTTAGTTTAAATGTATCTTAAGCTTAAAATCACTTAACAGGTGTTTCAGAAGAGGGTTGAGCTTTTTGTTGTTTTTCTTTGGAGAAAAGGCCTGGCTTGGGTTTCTTGAGAGGGGAGGTCCACAGGTAACTGAAACTGTACCCCACACGCGTGTGTGCACGCGGTTGCTTCACCCAGTGCTGGCATGGGTGGCAATTCAGTCTTGGAGCAAGTATTTCCTAAAGCCCTACTATGTGTTAGACACTGGGGATGCCAACATGAAACAATTATCTGTGGACAGATCTCTCCCTCCCTCCCTCCCCCTCTCCCTCTCTCCCTCCCTCTCTCCCTCCCTCTCTCCCTCCCTCTCTCTCTCCCTCTCTCTCTCCCTCCCTCTCCCCCTCCCTCTCTCTCCCCCTCTCTCCCTCTCTCCCTCTCTCTCTCTC
>VZQC01003175.1:1102365-1119537 GCA_009823505.1 Rhizomys pruinosus | reverse complement strand
TTTTTTTTATTTTTACGTGTATGAATGTACTGTCTGCACGTAGGTCTGTGCACCCGTGTTGTGCAATGCTGCAGAGGTCAGAAGAGGGTCTCGCGTTCCCCTGGAACTGGAGTTCTCCTGGAATTGGAGTTACAGACAGTTGGTTCTCAGCCGCCATGTGGGTGCTGGGGATCGAACCTGGGTCCTCTGCAAGAGCAGTCGGTGCTCTTAACTGCTAGGCCATCTCTCCAGCCCTGCAGTAATGTTCTTATTTGGGTGGTGGGGTCCTAAGCATAATTGTGACTGTTCATCCAGTGGAGCCCCTGTGAGCTGGGGCGGCAGAGCTAAGAGGGGCAGTGGGGGGGAGGAGGACTCTTGAAGACTGACTGACCTCTCTGCATTTAAGTTTCTAGTTCCAAGATTCCCACCTTGACAACATTAAATCAGGGGATCTTTCCACTGATAGTTGTTTAAAATCAAAATCAGATTTTAAAACCTCATCTATCCCCAGGATGAAGGCAGAGACTCTTCTAGGATATTGAGTAGAATTCTCTTATGTTTGTTTTTACACGCTTTTTGGATTGCATTTAAAAATTCTCAAACTGGGCATGGTGGTATCTACCTATAATCCTAATACTTCGAAAGCTGAGGTAGGAGGATTGCTGTGAGTTTGTGACCTACAGAATGAATCCAAAGCCAGCCTAGGATACATAGTGAAACGTATCTCAAAACAACAGTGTTCTAGTTTGTCTTCAATTGCTGTGACAAAATGCACTGACCACTACCAACTTGGGGAGGAAAGGGTTTATTTGGCTCACATCTCCGGGGTCACAGTTCATCACTGAGGGAGCCCAAGGTAGGAACTCAGGGCAGGAACCTGGAGGCAGGGCCTGGAGCACAGGCCATGGAGCAATGCTGCTTACTGGCTTGCTTCCCATGGCCCATGCCCAGCCTGCTTTCTTTTTTTTTTTTTTTTTTTTCCTGAGACAGAGTCTCCCTGTAGCCCCAACTGACCTGGAACTCGCTCTGTAGACCAGGCTGGCCTTGAACTCACAAAGATCCGCCTGCCTCTGCCTCCTGAGTGCTAGGATTAAAGGCGTGTGCCACCACGCCCAGCAAGCCTGCTTTCTTATACTGTACATAACACTCTGCCTAGGGTGGCACCACCCATAATGGGCTGGGCCCTCCCACATTGCTTAGCAATCAAGACAATACTCCACAGACGTGGCCACAGGCCAGTCCAATGGAGCCAGTTCCCCAATTGAGGCTCCCTCAACCTGGGTGTGTCAAGTTAACACTAACCCTATTCATCACAAACAGCAATAAACAGATTGATTAGTTGACCAATTCATTAATAAAATTGTATTGCCAGGTATGGTAGTGCATGTCTGTAGGTTCAGTACTTGGCAGGCTGGGACAGGAGGATTTCTGTAAGTTCAAGGCCTGTCTGGTTACATAGTGAATACCTAGCCTGCCTGGGCTCCGTAGCAAGATGCTATCTCAAAAAATCAACACAAAATAGCATAGATACACACCCCCTCAGTGCTCGGTGGGACTTAGAAAAAGGAAGCCTTTCCTCAAAAGATGATGGACTTTCACAAACACATGGAAGCTGGTGGTCTCTTGGGGACAGAACCTTTCTTCTCTATGTGGCTATCAGAGCCCTCCTACCCCTCGAAGGCATCACTGCCTTGTAGGGTGTTAGGATGGTGTGGCTATGCACAGGAAGCTAGGTGAGTGAGAACTCTAAGCTGTACAAGGAAAAACCTGTCTCATGGGACAGCAGCACTTTCCTGTTGGCACGCTGAAGGTGGCCATGGGCTGGAGTGGGGGATCATTTTTCCTCTTTGGCTTTCTATACAAGCCTCCCCTGTGCCTTCCCCCCTCTGCCAGGGGAATCCTGGAGACCTTGTACATCTCCCTTTTGCTGTGATGTAGCTGTGTCTTTTGTAAGTGATGGCTGGAGAAATTATGAGGTTAAGTATATTTGCTGTAAATTATACATGTGGAGATTAGGGATTAAAAGCAAGGCTTCACACATGCTAGGCAAGTCTTCACACATGCTAGGCAAGGCTTCACACATGCTAGGCAAGTCTTCACACATGCTAGTCAAGGCTTCACACATGCTAGGCAAGGCTTCTAGGCAAGGCTTCATGCATGCTAGGCCAGGCTTCATGCATGCTAGGCCAAGCTTCACGCATGCTAGGCAAGGCTTCGCACATGCTAGGTAAGGCATCACACATGCTAGGCAAGGTGTCATACATGCTAGGCAAGGCGTCATGCATGCTAGGCAAGGCTTCACGCATGCTAGGCAAGGCTTCACACATGCTAGGCAAGGCTTCACACATGCTAGGCAAGGCTTCATGCATGCTAGGCCAGTGTGCTCCATACTGGGAGCTATACCCAGCCCTAACATTCTTTTCTATTTTGAGGTAGGGTCCACGTTGCCCAGGCTGACCTGAACTTGCTCTGTAGCCCACACAGACTTTTAATTTGTGACCCTCTTCCTTCAGCCTTCTGAGGAGTTGGGATTACAGGTGTGAGCCATAAACCTGGATTTGGGTCCAGTCTTGACTTGGAATTAATCATCTTAATAGTTTGTATTCAATAGTAGATGCCCATTCAAAAAAAAATAATCGGGGAACATGTAAATGTTTTCTCAGACCTTACATTTGGAAAGAGAGGTAGAGTCTCTGAAAGATATAGTCAAGGGCTAGATAGTGAGGGCTGGGATGAACGAGTGAGTTAGTGATTGAAGACGTTTAAGAGTGTACTTGATAATTAGAGTGTAAAGAGGTCAGCCATGGGAAGGGGAAGTCCCTGGAGGCTTATTAGAGGAGGTAGCAATTTCTTCCTTCCTTCCTTCCTTCCTTCCTTCCTTCCTTCCTTCCTTCCTTCCTTCCTTCCTTCCTTCCTTCCTTCCTTCCTTCCATCTGCCTCTCATTCATCTCTCCGCCCATCCTTGCATGTTCTCATTCATCTACAAAGTCAGTCATTTATCAAATAGTTACTATGACCCTGCTATGTGTATAAGACTGCACTAGGTACCTTCACATACATTTTTTCTTTTTGGTTTAATTATAGCAATCTACTAGCTAAATGCTACTTCCTCAGATTTAGGGATAAGGAAGCTAACTCCAGGCAGCAAAATTCTTCTCCTTTTACCCCTTTCCTGTCAATCTCATCTCCCATCAAGGAGGAAGCGTCTGCGGATTTCAGAAGCCATGTCCCTTGGGTTCAGCAACCTTCCCACTTGACTGCTTCTCTTTCTCAATCCATTCAAACTACCATTGCCAGAGTTACCTAAGACACACCTGAGCAAGCTATGTTTCTGTCCCAAGACTTTCCCACTGACTGAGAGCCTAGTCTCCTCTCACTCTTGAATTTAAGATTGTGCATGAACCAAAGGAATTGACTGTATCTCATTTTAATTTTCTATTATGTTTAAATTTATTTTTAATTTTCACCCCTTTCCTCCTTCAGTTTTATTGTAGTATTTATTGTATTTTTCTCCTGAGCATTAGGGTAAGAATTACCTCATTTAAAGCTAGATAGATGACTCAGTGATGAAGATATTGCTCTTCCAGAAGAACCTAATTCAGTTCCCAACAACCATATCAGATAGACAACAACTTGTAATTCCAGTTCCTGGGGGATTCGACACCTCTGGCTTCCACAGGGCTCTTCATTCACGTGCACCAACCCCACAGAGATACACATATACATAACTTTTAAAAATTAAAATAAATCTTTAAAAAATTAAATTATCTTATTTAAATACCATTCTCTAGCAGAGTGTGGTGGTGACTCAGGCCTGTAATCCCTTCAATTCAGGAGTCTGAAGCAGGAGGACTACAGGGAGTTCGAGGCCAGCCTGGGCTACAGAGTGAGACAAAGTCTCAAACATAACACAGAACAATGAAATATCTCTCAACTCCCCCCCACACCCCGCCCCCCAAAAATCCAAAACAAAACAATAAACCCCTGGCTGTCTCTGCCAGTGCAAATGGGATACATTGGGTTCCCGCCCAGGTGAGCACTCAGTCCTTTCTTCAGAAAGTGGGCAGAAAGGAAGTCTCTAGAGCTCCTGGACCCAGGAATGTGAGTGCAGTCCAGCTCTGAGCACAGGGAGTGGAGAGCTACTTTCTACTGGCAGTGTAGAGCAGGCAGGACCCAGTTCTCAGGCTTAGCTTCCAGGTGTCCCCAGTGCCTCTGTGACAGCAGCGGTCCCCACTACCAACCACTCCATTGGGTGTTTTGACTGCATGCCCTGAAATGGCAGTAGTGAACTAGTTATTTTCAGGAAATATGTGCAACTGGCACTTAGCAGGGCCGGGGGTGGGGGGTCCCTTACCCTTTTAATTGCCGATCTAAACCCCAGAATTAGAGTGAAGCCATCTCTCACTGCTCCCGGATTCAACTTCTGCCTGTCACTATCCACAGCCATGGAAGGTTTGCCTCTGAGTTCTGTTTTCTTTCAGCAGCAGGGAAGTTTCCTCATTGTTCTGGAACGGTGTGACAGAATGCTTCTGCCTCTCCCTCCATGTGTATGTTGAAATTCATGGAGAATGGAATCTTCCAGATGGGGTGAGTACCCTTATTGAGAAGAAACAGAGAAGCATGTTTTCTCTTAGCCCACCACTAAGGGAGACACAGCTAGAACTCCCGCAGGCCAGGAGAAGTCCTTCCCGGATGTTACCTCGGCCAGGACTCCACCTTGGACTTGCAGCCCCAGCAGCTAGGAGAACTAAATGCTTGTTGCTCAAATCACTTTGGCTATGGTAATTTGTCACAGGGGCTCAAATGGACTAAGACAAATGGAAAAGTAAGAGCTCCAGCAGCACCCACTGGATGGGTTTTCATTCGTTTTCACAAAATTCTTTGCATAAATTAGAGCAGGAATTCTGCAGATATAGACGCAAAGCACTCCCCTTCCTTAAGAGGTGGATCAAGGTCCGTGTGACACAGCAAGGAGCTGAGGAGAGAGGACACGAGGACCAGGGACAGGGTACGGAGGAGAGCTGTGCAGAGGGTCAGGGATGGCTTCCGGCTCTGAAGTAAGGAGCCTCAGTAAGTACCTTCCTCATTTTGAGCTAAAAGTTAAAAATCAATAAATTTAAAAAATATAATTCTTGTCAAAATGGCTTCTTTTTTTAATTTTTTAATTAATTTTATTTCTGTATGTGTATGAATGTACTGTCTGCATGCAAGTTTGTGCACCCGTGTCGTGCAATGCCGCGGAGGTCAGAAGAAGGTGTCGGATTCCCCTGGAACTGGAGTTTCAGACGGCTCTCAGCTGCCATGTGGGTGCTGGGGATCCAACCCGGGTCCTCTGCAAGAGCGTCAGCGCTCCTAACCGCTAGGCCATCTCTCCAGCCCCCTCAAAATGGCTTCTTAAAAATATGCTGACGTTGCAGCGGCCTCATGAAGCAGGACCCAGCGGTCCTTCAGGGAAATGGGCTCTGCCTGTCCAGAAGTGCTGTGTTAAAACAAGCAAACTAGCTAACTCAGTGATTAATTGGTTGAGACTGTGGCGGAGTGGGAGAGAGCTTGCTTAGCATGTATGAAGCCATGGATTGGATTCCCTAGAACCCTCTATAAACAAACAAACAAACAAACAAACAAACAAAGAAACAAATGTGCTAGGGGCTAGGGCCACAGACTGAACACAGCAGAGACTTGAGACTGTATTGGTCACTCTGCTTCCTGACGGCAGATGAAACTGGACCACATGCTTCACACTCCTGCTGTATGCCTCCCCGATGGCAAATGGCACTTTCAAACTGTGAGCCAAGTAAACCCTTTTTTCCTTAAGGTGCATTTCTGTCAGGTATTTCGTCACAGCAACAAGAAGCTAAGAATACGGCCAGTGTCGCTTCTCAGGACTCTGCGGAAGGATGCTTCTGTGTAGCTCATCATCATTCACTTCTGGGTGAATCTGTGAAGGCATTTACAGAAAGGTCGAATTGAGGAAGTCAGGACATTCAACTGTCTCCAAAGCGAATACAAAGCATCTTAGTTGCTAAGGTCCTTGGCAATGTGGCTCAAGAATATATGCTTTCTTGGGCCAGTGAGATGGCTTAGTGGGTAAAGGTGTTTGCTGCCAAAGCTGACAACTTGAGTTCCATCTCTGAGACCCACATGGTGGAGGACAGAATCGACTTCCACAGGTTATCTGACTTCCACAGGAGTGCAGTGGCATCCACCTCCCAATGAAAAAAAAAAAAAGTGTAATAGAAAAACAATATATGCTCCCAGGTGATAACAAGGCAATCAGGGTTCCCTCTTGGGGTTCCTAGTCTCATTAATAAAAGAATTTAACCATGGACTCAAATGGAAGTTGGAGGATAATTTTATTACAGTTTAAAAGAAAAATTCAAAAGCAGGCAAATTGTAAATCTTGGCAGCTGCTGGGAAGAGGGAGAGAGGGAAGAGCAAGAAGAAAGGGAGACGGGAAGAGAAAGAAGAAAGCCTCAGTGTTTGAGTTAAGGCAGCCTGGAAAGTCAGCTACGAGGTGAATAAGCGGCTACAAGGTGAGGAGAGGAGCCTCGGAGAAAGAGGAAAAGTCAGCTATGCGGCGAGGAGAGGAGTCTCAGAGAAAGTGGAAAAGCCCAAAGTGCCAGAGGAGGCGTAGTTAGGTCTGGCCAACATCTGAAAGGAAAGCCAGAAGAGAAGAAAAGGGAAAAGTTAGTCTTACCTCAGTTAGTTAGGACTCAGTCCAGACAGGATCTTGCAGAGGCTTTTCGGACTATGATGGGGATTGGACTTCTGGAAAGGAAAAGTTCAAGATCACATTAAAGGGATAATTATTCTTCCTATCTCTTTAGCATGGCTTAAGGTGAACCTGCCTTCCTAGGGGGTGGTCCTTGGCCAGGGTGTGTAACCTGCCCAACTGGATTAACTCTTATGGGAGGAGACAAAGGCATGTCTCCACCCAGATGGAGATTCCACTCTTTGGGCTAGGAGGCAACAGCTTTCCCTCAAAGCTTCTGTAATGCACCAGTGGAACACCCCAACTGTGGTCCTCCAGCAGCTTTTCCATGCTTGTGATACGCTGGTCCAGCAGGGCTTGGGCTCTGTGGGACTAGGGGAGGGGAGGAGCCCCTAAGGTCCAGACTTTGTTGGTCACAGTTCCCACGAATGAAATCAAGACCTTTGTGGAACTGTCTTGCCAACTGCCTATGTAGCAATTTTGAATGTCAATAATCCCTTCACAGATTGCTTTCTTTTCTTCTAGTAAAATACACCATTTCTGTCCTTTGTGGGATTCCTTAGGCCACTGGTGGTAGAACACATAGTAGGCACTCAATAAATATTTGCTGAGTGCATGAATGGGTGGTAATGGAGCATTAATCCCCTCTCTTCAGGCCCCACCCCCAGGAAGAAATAAAAGATGTCCATTCGTGGCTCACCCACATTCAGGCAAACTTCCATATTGCTGCCAAGTCCTGCCATCTGCCACCTCCGAGGTGCAGGTGCTGCACAGCCCCGGCGCCCACAAAGCCCGGCCATGGGCACAAAGGCCCGATGTGCACTGATAATTGCTGAGCACACAGCCTGCCTGGCCAGCCAGGCTGATGCAATTTTGCTGGGTCGCTGAGATTTGCATACAGATGGCCAGTCTCTGCACAGGGCCCTCTGCTGCCACAGCCATTGCGGTGGTCTGTGATCTGGGGAGCCGGGCCTGCAGTCTCTTTAGAAGGGCCCAGCCCAAAGAAGCCTCATTCTGCAGGTCCTGAATAGTCAGTCATTCAAAGAGTTTTCTTTGAAATTTGAAGAGAGAGAGAGAAAGAGAGAAAGAAAGAAAGGCATGTTTAAGAACAAGAAGTACAAGGACAGACAGGAAGACAAGGAGATTTGTGTTGTTGTTTTGAGTCAGAATATCACTCTATAGCCCTGGCTGACCTGGAACTCACTATTTGTCCAGACTGGTCTCGAACTCATAGCAATCCTCCTGCCTCAGCCTCCCAAGTACTGGGGTTACAGGTGTGAGCTACCACAACTGGCTGAGATGGGGTGGGGGTGGGGCTTGGAGAAGAAAAAAGTTAAAAGATAAGAAGAAAGAAAGAAAGAAAGAAAGAAAGAAAGAAAGAAAGAAAGAAAGAAAGAAAGAGAAAGAGAATTTTTTCTCTTTGTGAGGCTAACAAGTGTTGGGAAGGAAGCTAGGAGTTTGAGCTGTGAATCTGTGCACCCGTGAGCCCCTCACCAGAAACTAAGGACCATCTCTGCCATTGGGGGATGCAGCTGGGTCACCAGCACTGAGAATCTTTCAAAGTTCAAGATGTTCGGGAAGGCAGAGAAAAGCGGGAGAAGAGACGGCACTGTCACTTTGCAGTGTCAAAGGCAATTTACAGCTGTTTCAAAATGAACAGAAAGAAAACTCTGACACAAAAGACATTAAAAAAATTTAATGAAAAGGTACGTCTTGAAACCTGAGCTGGAAGAACGTTGTGTCCCAGAGCTCCAAGTCTGTCTCAGGGATGCTGGTATTGATTTTCTCTTTGTGTCTCTATCTCTTTGGGTTTAGAAACAGCTCTTCAGTGCCTGATGGGTGAATGAGAGAGTGTCCAGGCTCTGGGCTCTGCCAGGGTTCTGGGCATCTGATGCATAGGACACAGGGCAGGTGTTTCCACTTCCCAGTTCAGCCCGGCTCTCTGTTTAACAACCATCCGAGGCTTTCCTTCCATGTTTACTAATATCCCTGGCCCTCAGCCCTCCCAGCAACTCCCCTGCCACCGACTTCAGTGAATGACCCACGCGGCGAGGGAAAAGAAAGGCCTTATTGAAGGAGTGTGGCCTCCCTTGTCCAAACTAAATGAAAGGGAAATAGAATAGCAACAGGCTGGCGATTTCTCCTCTTCCCAACTGAGCATCTAAACTCCCTTTGCTGAGGTACTTCCTTCCGAGAGAGAAATCTGTGAGTGAGCTTTGGCTTCCCTCCTCTCTCAGCTTTGTAGGTGAGCAGACACTGGTTCCCGACGTTGGCTCAGGAGCACCTCATCAGCATTTCCCGTTCTCTTGACTCCCTGGACCTTGGGGAAGCTCTCCCTTGCTTCCCTCACTCTCTCATCCATCTTCTTCCACTGGCTGCAGTGGAAGAATCCAATTCCAGTTTATCTCTCCGCTTCTTGAAAGCACTCAATGACCAGTGGTTGTCATCCAGAGAATGAAGACCAAGCTCATCAGGTTGGCATGGAAACCCTGTGGTCCAGCTCCTGTGCCTTCGCTGGCCCTCTCTCGTCCCCCTGCTGCCAGGGAACGAGCTGCTTCTTGGTTGCAGCACAGTCTTGATGCGGGTCATCCTGGTCTCTTTTTTGTATGTAGCTCCACATCTATATACAACTCTCTCCAGTGCCAGTGAGCAAGACAGGACTCCTTCTTTCCTTCTACCTACCTTATTTCATCCAGTCACCCAGCAAATTCTTTAGTGCCAAACACAAAGCATGGTACCAAGTGCTGAGGTAAAAAAAAAAAGATGGAGGGAGGAACAATTCTCATTTCCTCTGGGGAGTTTAAGGAAAGAAGAGGGGTCACAGTGGATTCCCCTGCCACAGTATCACAAGATCCCTTCCAGTGGATTCCCCTGCCATGGTATCACAAGATCCCTTCCCAAAGTGGGAGAGTAGGTTCTACCATCTAGATGAAGACATTGTTGCTGTTGTGGTTTTTTTTTTTTTGTTTATTTGTTTGTTTGTTTGGTCTTTTCGAGACAGGGTCTCCCTGTAGCCCCAGCTGTCCTGGAACTCACTCTGTAGACCAGGCTGGCCTTGACCTCACAAAGATCTGCCTGCCTCTGCCTCCCAAGTGCTAGGATTAAAGGCGTGCGCCACCTGTGGTTTGTTTTTAAATCAGAGTTAGAAACTGATGCCCTTGAGACCAGCGAGCCCTGAAAGAACTCCTTCAGCATTTTCATCCTGTCTGAAACTACCAGACCCCAGGGAAGGCCATTTCTAGAGGATCCATCAGAAAGAATCAATCATGAAGAAAGGGAAGGAAAATTACCCATAAGTTCCCCAGATAAGAACACAGCTTTCGCAATCTCTTTTTCTCCACTTGCCATTGGAAGAATTGGAGCAAAACTTTCAGATGTCATAGTGTATATATTCAGCCAATACTTAGGTTGAGTTGATGAGGCAGTGAGGTACTTATGTGATGAGTTTTAATAAACTGGTTCCAAAATGTTCATGCTAACACGGTCACAGACGTAGTCCTATTTACTGGCTTTATCCAAATATAAATAACTCCTGCTCTTTTCATTCCCTGTACATCTCTGGCGGAAACTGGCCAAAAGCAATTCGATGGGATAGAAGCGCTAATGGAAGGATAGGTCAAGTAGGTGTGGGGTACCATGTTTGCAATCTCAGTACTAGGGAGTTACAGGCAGGAAGAGTCATTCTCAGTTATGTGGGCTAAGTGTAGCTTGGGCAACATGAAATCAGCCTCATCTTTAAAGAAAACAGAAAGGAAGGGAAGGAAGGAAAGAAGGAAGGAAGGAAGGAAGGAAGGAAGGAAGGAAGGAAGGAAGGAAAAAAATGAAAGAGAAGGAAAGGAAAGGAAGGGAAGGAAGGAAAGAATGTAGTTAGAAATGCATGATAGGAAACAGAATCTCCAAGTAGGATGGTTCCTTTGGTGACTGGGTTTGAGCGGCTTTTTGTTAATGAGAACCCTTGTCTCTGGACTTCAGCTTATTCCTCTATGACATAGCAACAAGCAGATCAAGGGCTGAGAGTAGAGAGAACGCAAACTAATAAATATGAGAGAACACTCTCTATGTTATAGATGATTTAGATTTGATCCTATTTCCCAATTAACTTTTCCTTATGGAAAAGATGTGGTAAAAACAGAAAGAAGAGACACTGTTGGAGGACTGTGGGAACCCCATCAGTGAGGAACTTGACTTGCAGCCAGGACTACTGGGCTTTCTGCAAGATTACATGCATAATGTGTTCTTGGTGAAATATCTGGCAAATAGTTGGAGGGGAAATGTAGTTATTATTATTGTCAATAATGAAATTTAAAAAGATGAAATAAACCTCTCTATAGGTTGAATCTTTTACCCCCCCAAGAAAATGTGACACAGAAACAAGTAATCACTATGCCTGTGCTGCCCCACTTCTAAACGCACAGCGCATTGTAGAATTTCCTCTATGCAATCTCACAGGCATGGAGTTGTACTACCTTTACTTAGACTATGAAATGCTGTGCTCCAATATTTCTTAGTCACCTCAGGGAGTAATAACTCCAGAAATATAAAGCATCATTCACTTCAACTCAACCTAATTCTACTCAAAAGATGTTTGTAGACATTTCTAGAAGAATAAAGCATGGTAAGGTGGAAACACAGATGAACATTACAACTAATGCATGTAAAAGCTATAAACAGATCACTAGAGGGGTGCTTACATGGCTGTCTAAGGCCCCTGACTCTGAACCCTGTTGTAACTTGCTATGTGACCTTTAGCAGCTACTGAACTTCTTTAAGTTTTTATTTCCTTAACTAAGGGAGATAGTGAATGTACTCTTGAAAGGCTGTCATGAAGCGAAAAGACAGGTAGGATGTCCAGTGTTGAGGGCATAAGACTATATTAAAGTGTGGACAAGTGTACTGAGTGCCTTAAAAAGATGGGATGATTTGGGCTGGAGAGATGGCCTAGTGGTTAAGAGCACCGACCGCTCTTACAGAGGACCTGGGTTCGATCCCCAGCACCCACATGGTGGCTGAGAACCATCTGAAACTCCAGTTCCAGGGGAATCCGACACCGTCTTCTGACCTCCGTGGCATTGCACAACACGGGTGCACAAACCTGCATGCAGACAGTACATTCATACACATACATAAATAAATAAAATTTTTTAAAAAATTAAAAAAAAAAGATGGGATGATTGATGGCGAGGTCCCCTTTTACTGTGATAATTTTGATTATCAACCTAACTGTACTAATAAATACTTGGGATAGTACTGAGGCACATGTTTTTTGGTCTTTTTCAGACAGGGTCTCTCTGTAACCCCAGCTGTCCGGGAACTTACTATGTAGACCAGGCTGACCCTGAACTCACAGACATCCACCTGCCTCTGCCTTCTGAGTGTTGGGATTAAAGGTGTGCGCCACCACACCCAGCAAAGCACACTTTTAAGCTCAACTGTGAAGATCTTTCTAGAGAGAATTAACTGAAGGGGGAAGATTCCCCACCCCTGAATGTGAGCAGTGCCATCCTATAGGCTTGGGTCTTAGCCTAAATAAAAGAAGAAAAGGAAAGGTTCTGCGGAATACCAGTATTCTTTTCTCTGCTTCTCGGTCTGCCCAGATGTGAACACGTAGCCCTGTGCTCCTGCTACCCATTTCTACCCAGATGTGAACATGGAGCTGCTCCTGTCATCAGGATGGATGCAAACCCAGACAGTGCTGAAAGAAAGCTGTCTTCCCATAAGTCTCTTCTCCTCAGGTCTGTGGTCACAGCTATGAAAAAAGCAACTACTTCATTGACGATGAAGCCGTTGTTACAACTCAAATGTATTCCCTCCAAACTCATGTGTTTACAGCTTAATAATCTTCAGTTGTATTTTGTGGTATTATGGGGTGGGGTCTTTGGGAGATGATTAGGACTAGATGAACACTTGAGAATGGGGTCCTTTGATGATATTAGTAGCATTATAAGGAAGGGGCAAGAGGGCTGGAGATGCAGTTCAGTTGGTGGAGGGCTCACCTAGCATGCACAAAGTCCTAGGTTTGATTCCCAACCTTGCAGAAATTGGGTTTGATAACACATGCCTACAGTCCTAGCTCTTGAGAGGTGGAGACAGGGGGATCGGAAGTTCAAGATCATTCTTGGCTACATGGCAAGTTCAGGAGCAGCCTGGACTACATCTGGAATATATGAGACCCTGTTTAAGAAAGAAAGAAATGAAAATGGACCAAGACACTCCCCGCCACCTTTCTCCTTTGCTTTAAGCCTGAGGCTACCTGAGCTGCTAGGAGAATGGAGTTTCCCCAAGGTTCACTTTCCTCCTCTAATGAACGGGGAATTTTCTCCTTGAATTATTTCTGAAAATTGATGGAAGAGAAAGAAGACGGAGAGGAAAGGGCTCTGTGAGTAGTAAGTTGCTGCCTCAGTGTAAAAGAATGTTATCACTTTCCAAAAAGGGGGTATGGAGAAAATCCCATCAATTAATGAGCTTCCTGAGCTCTTTGTTATCCCAGTAAGGGGATTTTGTTATAATAAGCAGGTGATGGGAAATTGCTACTGTGATCTATAGCTTTCCTACTCAGAGTGTGGTCCTAGGACCAGCAACTTCAGCCTCAGCTGGGAAACTGTTAGAAAGTGGAAACTGGGGAGATGGCCCAGTGGGTAAAATGCTCCCTGTGCAAGCGTGAAGACCTCAGTCCAGAGTCCCAGAACCAATGTAAGAAGGTGGGCATGGCAGCACACTCCTGGAATCTCAGATCTGGGGGAGACTGAGACAGGAAGACCCATGGAGCTTACAGGCCAGCCAGTCTAGCTGAATCAGTGAGCTCTAGGTTTAGTGAGAGACCTTGTCTCAAAACGTAAGGTACAGGGCTATGGAGGACCAGACCTGATGTTGACCTCTGTCCTCTGTAGGCTCACACAGTCATGCACATTCCCACAGATACATGCACACATACATACAAAAAATGCAGAACTTGTTGCCATCCACACCTAAAACTTAACATTCACTTTCAAAGACTTGTTTATTGTATGTGTAGTGAGTGTATGTATGTATGTATGTATGTATGTATGTATGTATGTATGTATACCACAGGTATGTCTGGTGCCCTGGGAACCCAGAAGAGGGCATCAGACCCTGGAATTAAGGTTATAGACAGTTGTGAGACACCATGGGGTACTGAACCCCAGTTCTCTACAACAGCAGAAAGTTAACCACTGAGCCATCTCTCCATCCCCAACAAAATGTTAACAAAACATCCCCAATGTTGTATGCACACTCATGTTCAAGAAGCCGTTTTTCAGGTCTTGGTATTAAGAGAAAGAACAAGCATTGATAACAAGGTGTTTAAGAGACAACAGATGCTGTGGCTCAGGAGGAGAAAGAGGGAGAATTGTGAGTCACACCCTGAGGGTTTTGAGGTTGCTTGGAATGTTGTCAGAACTAACTATAGACAATGAAAGAGAAAGAGGAAAGAGAACATCTTCACTCAGCTTGCCCTGAAAGGTAGAGGTCCCATGACACTGCTCTCCAGGGGGCAACTTTTCCAGTTTGTGGGTGCCGGGGCTCCCTGGGATTTACATCATTCCTGAGATAACTCTTTCAGGTGTGCTGCAAGATAGTCAGAGCAGCTGTCCCAGTGAAAGCTGAATTCCTCCTAAGGTCTACTTCACTCAGCTGAACTTACAAAAGCTTCTAAGGCGGAGTAGGAATTGTTTCTGATCAATTAGTTCATCATTAGGTCAACTCGCACTTCCTGATGGCTGGGCTGACTAGGGAATGACATGTTGACATTTTTATAGTCACAAGAGGAACCAGAGAGGTATCTGATACCTGTGCAAGTGGAGTGACTTTCTTGACTCTCTCCTCTCAGGGTTCTGCCTACTTGGAAACCTCTGTAACCTCATTCTCTTCCTCATTTAGTGCTTAATGAGGGCTGAACCTATAAGATGTCTGTTCAGTGTGACTCTGATCTCAGTCCCATGGGATTCGGATTTGAAGACTGGGGATGGAGCTCAGCAGTAGAGGGTTTTCCTTGCATGCAGAATGCCCTGGATTTGCTTATTAGTGTGCAAAAAAAAAAAAAAAATGAAAACAAATATAGCCAGAAGCTGAGGGCCAAAGAGGAAAAAAGCCAAGCTGGCTCTGTGGCTGAGGAGATAGCTCATTTGATAAAGTGCTTGCTGTACAAGAATGACATCTGAGTTCAAACCCCAGCACCCATGTGAAAAAAGCTGGGCATGTTAGCACACACTTGCAATCCAGCACTGGAAGGTGGAGACAAGAGGATCCCTGGGGTTCACTGCCAGCCAGCCTGTGAGTTCTAGCCAGTGAGAAGATTGTCTGAGGCAGATGACATGTGAGGATGATCTTTGGCCTCCATAGCTTTGAGTCTTCTATCCCTGGGAAGTCCTTATGAGATGGCAAGCAGTGATGGGATTGCAGGTAGGGTACCTTCTGAGCAGCTGACATTAAAACTTTTTTTTTTTTGGTCTTTTCGAGACAGGGTCTCCCTGTAGCCCCAGCTGTCCTGGAACTCACTCTGTAGACCAGGCTGGCCTTGAACTCACAAAGATCTGCCTGCCTCTGCCTCCGGAGTGCTAGGATTAAAGGCGTGTGCCACCACGCCCAGCTAAAACATTTTTTGATATATTTTAATTTTATTTGTATGAGTGTTTTGGCTATATGTATGTATATGCATTCATGTCATGCAATGCCCACAGAGACCAGAAGAGTAAGTCAGATCCCTTGGAACTAGAATTAAGGATAGTTGTTAGCCCCCCTGTGGGTGCTGGGAGGCTGAACCTAGGTCATCTGGAAAACCAGTCAGTGCTCTCAACTAGCTGAGCCATCTCCTTCAGCCCCAGCAGCTATTATTGCTATGACTGATTTATGCATTTTCACAAGGACCTTCGCAGATGGGTGACTGTCCTTATTTGCATATACCCAAGACTGACTTGGTAAAGCTGGAATTGACTCACTCTCGCTCCTAGGCTTTGACTTTCTGCATCATGCAGATTTGCAGAAGTGGGAAGTTGGGGGTGGGATGAGAGGAAGGTGAACTCCCTGTTCATGATGAGAGTTTCCTGTGTGGAAGCAGAAGCTCCTAGATGCTCACCGAAGTCTAGTTTGGGAAGGGCTCATGTGGTGGCTTCTAATGTGGCCATGTAGGCCTTTATCCATCTCTATATGTTATTTCTTTATCCATCTCTACAGGTTATTTCTTTATGCATCTCTATATGTTATTTCTTTATCCATCTCTATAGGTTATTTCTCTAGGGCAGAAATGAGGATTTGACAGCTCTAAACACCTGGATGAGATAAGATGGGAGATTTCTTCCAGCTGCAGGTAATGCTCCATGGCTGAAAACCACAAAAGCAAAACCCCAAAGAACAAAAACCCCCTTCTCTCTTTTCTCTCGCTCTCCTTTTCTTTAAGTGGGTGTATTTAGCCATTACAACTGGTTAGAAGCCAGAGATAGTTAGGCGTCTTCTGGTTGGAACAGAAATAGCCTGTTAGCTGTGGATTGTATCCAAGCCCCTCAACAGCCTGTGAAGAGATCTCCATATAAATGGCTCCTGCAGGATTCCCCTTTGAATGCCTCCTTGGTCTTGGGGGTCTGACATGGAGCCAATTTGAGGGCGTTCCAGGCATTTCCCAGAGGGCCTCCTTCCCAGAAGCTTTTCAAAGCAAGCCCAAAGCTCCAATGTCCCCTCTCTGGGGACTCCTTGCTGTTGAAGGGAATTTAAAAAACTTGGTTTCTAGGTCCCTGACACCTTCCTCTCCTTGCCCCACCCCCTCGCGCCTTGAAAGTGACAAACCTGGTTGCTGCATCTTCTACCATAGTCAGCAACCATGATCATCACTGGCACACAATAGGCTTGTAAGCTTTAACTCTGAAATAAACAGGAAAGGCATCATGTGCTTCTGAGCCCAGGACTGTGTTTAATTCCCAAGTACTCAGATGGCCAAAGGATTTTCTGGATTCCACATAGTTACTAATAACACCTTTGAATAACTGAAATAAATAATGGCATATATATTCTGGTTGTATAAGACTTTCTTGCCGGGCGTGGTGGTGCACACCTTTAATCCTAGCACTCGGGAGGCAGAGGCAGGCGGATCTTTGTGAGTTCAAGGCCAGCCTGGTCTACAGAGTGACAGTGAGTTCCAGGACAGCTTGGGCTACAAAGGAGACCCTGTCTCAAAAAGACCCCCCCCCAAACAAAAAGAATTTCTTAGGGGCTGGAGAGATGGCTCAGCAGTTAAGAGTGCCAACTACTCTTGCAGAGGACCCGGGTTCGAATCCCAGCACCCACATGGCTGCTAAAAACCACCTTTAAGCCAGGCATGGTGGTGCACACCTTTAATCCTAGCACTTGGAAGGCAGAGGCAGGCGGATCTTTGTGAGTTCAAGGCCAGCCTGGTCTACAGAGTGACAGTGAGTTCCGGGACAGCTTGGACTACAAGGGAGACCCTGTCTCAAAAAGAGCCCCCCCCCAAAAAA
>VZQC01003175.1:1069225-1102042 GCA_009823505.1 Rhizomys pruinosus | reverse complement strand
AAAAAAAAAAAAAAAAAAAGGAATTTCTTAGGAGCTGGGGAGATGGCTCAGTTAGTAAAGTGTTTACTGAATGAGGACCTGAGTTTACCCTCCCGCACCCACATAAAAAGTTGGGTGTGGTGGCACATGCTTATAATCCTAGTGATGAGGCAGAGACAGGTGGATCCTTGGGGTTCTCTGGCCATTCGCTCTGACCCAATCAGTGAGCCATAAATCCCTGCAAGAGACCTTGTCTTAAAAAAAAGAACCAGGGGGCTGGAGAGATAGTCTAGTGGTTAAGAGCACCGACTGCTCTTGCAGAAGACCCGGGTTTGATCCCCAGCACCCACATGGCGGCTAAGAACTGTCTGTAACTCCAATTCCAGGAGAATTCCAGTTTTAGGGGAATCTGACGCCCTCTTCTGACCTCCTCGGCATTGCACGACACGGGTGCACAAACCTACATGCAGACAGTACATTCATACACATAAATAAAATTTAAAAAAATATATTAAAAAAAAAAGAATCAGGAGCTACAGAGATATAGCTCAGCAATTAAGAGCACTGGCTGCTCTTCCAGAGGATCTGTATCCAGTTCCCAGAGGATCTGTGTTCAGTTCCCAGCTGAACTGGCAGCTCACAACTTCAGTAACCCCACGCCCGTCTAGGGGATTCATTGCCCTGTTCTAGGCTCTGTGAGCATTGCATTCATGTGGCACACACACATGCACCCATAGTACTTTATTTTACGTGTGTAAAATAAAAAGTAGAAAAGCAAAACAAACCAAGCCAAACAAACCAAATAAAATGTTCCTGAGGGGTGAGAGCCGAACCTGACCTCTGACTTTTAAATGCATGTGCATGCATGTGCATGCATGTGCGTGTATGTGCACACGTGTACACTTACACCAGAATTTCTTTTAACTTGCTGATACTATTTCCTAGTTTTCACAGCATGCATGTAGACCTTGGGAGTAAGACCTGCTTGTTACCAAAATGAAATAAAGTGAAACATGAAGACACTTTGGCAGAGCAGGGAGTTACTTACGGGTGGTCTCAGCAGAGGCTGTTTGACTTGGAGCTGTCTCCCACTAGGATGACTTCAGACAAGTCTCTTTGAATCTGTTTCCTGTATCACTATCAGCTAGGTAAGTACCTTCTTCAGATGATATTAAGGAAGAAAATACTTCACAGAACACACAGTATATTTTATTTGATTTGAGTTCAAGTTTTGGAAAGTAGCAAATTTTCTCAAAGGTTTGTGTGTGTGTGTGTGTGTGTGTGTGTGTGTGTGTGTAACATGCTCTCTCATGTGAATGTATATGCACTGTGTGTGCCTGTGTGTGAGGCTAGAGGATGGTCTCAGGTATCATTCTTAAACATTTTTTGTGTGTGTGTTTGTTTTCGAGACAGGGTCTCCTGTAGCCCCAGCTGTCCTGGAACTCACTCTGTAGACCAGGCTGGCCTTGAACTCACAAAGATCTGCCTGTCTCTGCCTCCCAAGTGCTAGGATTAAAGGCATGCGCCACCATGCCCGGCTCAGGTATCATTCTTTAAGTGTGCTTCACTCTGTTTGTGTGACAGGTCTCACAGCAGCCTGGTCCCACAGAGGATAAACAGAGTAGCTGCCTCGCCAGTGAGCCTAAGTGATCTGGCTATTTCTGCCTCTCTAATGCTAGGATTACAGGTACATGCCACTATGTCTGGCTTTTTTTTTTTTTTTTTTGAAGTTATTTCTCCTTTTTTTTTTTTAAATTTTATTTATGTGGCCATGAATGTACTGTCTGCACGGGCAGGTCTGTGCACCCGTGTTGTGGGCAATGCTGTGGGAGGTCAGAAGAGGGGCGTTCGATTCCCGCTGGAACTGGAGTCAAAGACCAGTTCTAAGCTGCCATGTTGGGTGCTGAGGAATCGAACCCGGTCCTCTGCAAGAGCAGTGGGTGCTCTTAACCACTAGGCCATCTCTCCAGCCCCTGTCTGGCTTTTCTTGTATGGACTCTGGGGACCGAACTCATGTCATCATGCTTGCAAGACAAGCACATACATTTCAACTTAGCCATCACCCTAGTCTCTCTCTCTCCTCTCTCTCTCTCTCTCTCTCTCTTCTCTCTCTCCTTCTGTAATTCTTTTTTTAAAGGTTTTTTTTTACTTTTTATTTATTTATTTATTTTTACTTTATTTATTTATTTTTATTTTATTTTATGTGTATGAGTGTACTGTCAGCATGTAGGTCTGTGCATATCCGTGTCGTGCAATGCCGCGATGGTCAAGAAGAGGGCATCGGATTCCGCTGGAACTGGAGTTCTCCTGGAATTGGAGTTTCAGACGGTTCTCGGCTGCCATGTGGGTGCTGGGGATCGAACGCCAGGCCCGTCTGTAAGAGCGAGTCGGCCTCTTAACTGCTAGGCCATCTCTCCAGCCCTATTTTTAATTTTATAATGCATATGAGTGTACTGTCTGCTGCATGTAGGTTTGGTGCATCTGTGTCCCTTGCAATGTTGGGGGAGGTCAGAAGAGGGCATGCGGAATCCCTGGAACTGGAGTTAAAGAATTGTTCTTAGCCTGCCATGTGGGTGCTGGAATGGAACCTGGGTCCTCTGCAAGAGCATTGGCCGCTCTTAAGCCACTAGCGCCATCCTCTCCAGCCCCTCGCTGTAATTCTAAATGATAATCCTGAATTAAGAGCATTTTTTTCAGGGTTCTGCTAGGTTTGTCTTTGTTCTATATGTGTAGTGGCCTTGCACATGCTAGGCAAGCAACATTCCACTGAGCTCTATCACAAATCCCTTAGGAGTTCTAAATGCTTATGCACTAGATGGGGAGGTGTCTGCGGCCTGAGAGCCCTGGTATCTGACCTGGAAGACATTTCTCCTGGTGGATCCCCATACTCCTGCTTTCTTCTCACTAGCCAGAGAGAGACCTTTGTTCTCCCCCCAAGGTCACCATGGTACGATGTGACTTTGGACAAATGTCTTTGTTCTCTGAATCTAGCACTGTAAAGCAAACACCAGGGACCTGAAGGTCACGAGGGACCCTTACTTATCTGAATCTTTGAGTGTTCTACCTCAAGTTCACCAGCAGACAACCTTGGACCTACCCTTGGATGGGATTGATTTCTTCTTCCCTCAAGTGAGTGAAAATTTCCTTTCAACTTGGTTATAATGGGCATTGTGCTCTGTCAATTTCTTGGAGAGCAGGGAGTAAATGTCTCAGAAATATTCCTGTCTTCTGAAGATCCTGGGGCAAGTGCTCAGGGGCTGCTTGTTGAGTTCCAACTCATCAGAGAACCAGTCAGCAGCTGGATAACCTTCTCTACCATGATTAAATTAAAAAGCATGGTGCACACCTCTGCAATGTTTTATCTTCTTTCCAAGCGGTGGCCCCTTTTCCTTCTAATGCTTATGCTTAAAATCTATAATTAAAATTATGCAATTTTGAGGGCTGGAGGGATGGCTCAGTAGTTAGAAGCATGGTTGCTCTTATAGAGGGCCCAGATTTGATTCCTAGCACCACACATGGCGGTTAACAACACTTCCTGTAACTCTAGTTTCCATAGGCTCTGACACTTCTTCTGTTTCCTCGGGTGTTGGGTGACACGGGTGCACTTACACACAATCACAAAAATAACATTTCCATAAAATAAACAAATAATAAGGGGCTGGAGAATGGGCTCGTGGTTTAAGAGCACCAAACTGCTCTTGCAGAGACCCGGGTTCATATCCCAACACCCACATGGCAGCTGAGAACTTCTTTAACTCCAGTTTCGCAGGGGAATCCGACACACCCTCTTCTGACCTCAGCGAGGCATTGTACAACACGGTTAGCACCAACCTACACACCAGACAGTACAATCATACACATAACAAATAATAAAATTTAAAAAACAAAACAAAAAAAAACCCCAATAATAAATAAGATCTTAAAATTAGCCGGCGTGGTGGCCGCACATGCCTTTAATCCTAGCACTTGGGAGCAGAGGCAGGTGAATCTTTGTGAGTTCAGGCCAGCCTGGTCTACAGAGTGGGACTCCAGGCCAGCCTGGTCTAAAAAAAAGGAGATTCAAAAAAAAGACCCAAGAAAAAAAAAAAAAAAAAAAAAAGATCTTTTTAAACCCACAACTTTTTTTTTTTTTGGTCTTTTTTTTGAGAGAGTGTCACCCTTTAAGTCCCAGCTGGCCTGAAGCTGCTATGTAATCCAGCTGGCCTGAAACTCACAAAGAGCCACCTGCCTCTGCTCACCTGAATGCGGTGGGTTAACAGGTGTGCACAACCATGCCTGGTACACTCCAACTTTTTAAGAGCAAACTATCTGTGGGACAGGGCTGGGGAGGTAGCTCAGATGGGTGGAGTTCTTGCCTAACATGCACAAAGCTCCAGGTTCCATCTCCAGAAAAAAAAAAAAACATCACATAAAACTGGGTATGGGGCAGGCATTCATGTGTGCACGCCCTTAATTCCAGCACTTGGGAGCAGAAGGCAAGGTGGATCTCTGTGAGCTCCAGGCCAGCCTAGTTTACATAGCTCCAGGCCAGCTGGAACTAAAAGGAGACACTGTCTCAAAAAGACCAAACAACAACAAACAAACGAACAAAACCTGGGTATGGTGGCACAAGCCTGTAATCCCTGTACTCAGGAGATGGAATCAGGAAGATTAGAAGTTCAAGGCCATCCTTAGCTATGTATGGGGTTTGTGGTCAACTGTGAGATGAGAGGAGAGAGAAGAGAGAGAGAGAGAGAGAGAGAAGAGAGAGAGAGAACACAAACTATGAAAAATGACTAAGATGTAGGATCCACATGAAAATGAATCAGTTGTACCTGTGGCAATACTGATTTAAACCAGAAATGCAAAATGCATTTGGGCCAAAGGGAGAAATAGTAATATTAATAATAGTAATAGTAGTAATGGGTGATGATGATAACAGCTATAAAACTAAAATTGACTGAGCATCTGTCTCCTGATTTGAAGCTCTTCAAAGAATGGCCATGAAACCCTGAAGAATATATTTCTTTTTTGTCTTTTTTGTCTTTTTAGACAGGGTATCCCATAGCCCGCAGCTATCTAGAACTTCAAAGATAATGTAGACCAGGACTGGCCTTGAAATCTGCAGTGATGCTGCCTGAGCCTCTGGCCTTCTGAGTGAATTGGAATTAAGGGCGTACACCACCTACACCCAGCGGGAATATAATATTTCTAACCTCATTTTGTGGATGCAGAACCTGAGGCACAGCAAGGTTAAACAGCATTCCCTGGATCATACAGCTAGTGGTTTGGGTTTAGGACACACATGAGTGGCAGGTCATGGGTTTAGTTCATCTTTACAAACAGCCTTCCTAGGGAGTTACTTTTGGTTCTGCCACTTTATTTTTTATTTATTATATTATTTTTGTTCTTTTCGAGACAGGGTCTCCCCTGTAGTCCCAGCTGTCTGGAACTCACCTTGTAAGACCAAGCTGGGCCTTGAACTCACAAAGATCCGCTCTGCCTCTGCTCCGCAAGTGCTAGGATTAAAGGCGTGCGGCCACCAAGTCCGGCTCTTTTGTTCCCACTTTATACTTGAAGAAACTCTCACACTCTTTAGCACCAAGAATTGCTCTCTACCTAGCAGATTCCAAGCTGGGTCTGGTAGGAGCACAGCTGGAGAATCGCTGTAGGTTCAAGCCAGCTGGGATGCTGTCTCAAAAAAGCAAGGGAGCAATGAACAAAGCAGAGCTTTCCTTATGACCAACAGTGGTAGCGGGGGACATCTGGTCAAGGAATTGCCTTTAAGGCCATTCTACTGGGTTCCCAAGCCTGCTTCGACACTGGAAATGCTGCTTAATTATTCTCATCCCTCAGTTTCTTCATCTATAAAATGAGATGATGTCTGATGATGACAAATATCTTGAAGGAAATTCAGTAGAGTAGTGCATGACAAAACTGTCATGGGGGCCATTGCTAAGGTCCTTGCATTGCAAACATGAGGTCCTGGTTTTGATTCCCAGAACCCATGTTTTAAAAAAGCTGGTGTGGGAGCTGGAGAGATGGCCTAGGTGGTTAAGAAGCGCTGACTGCTCCTTGCAGAGGACTTGGTTCAATCCCCAGCCACCTCACAATAGCCGGCCGAGAACCGTCTGTACTCCAGTTCCAGGCAATCCGACGCCTCTTCTTCTGACCTCTTGGCATTGCATGATACGGGGTGCACAGAGCTGCATGCAGACATTACATTCATACACATAAAAATAAATAAAAAATTAAAAAAAAAAAAGTGGTGATGATGGCACATGCTTGTAATCACAGTGCTAGAAAGAGGACAGGAGGAACACTGGGGCTTGCCTGGCCAGCCAGCCTAGCCCCATATATCCCTGGGACTCCAAAAACAAGGTGGATGGGACCAGAGGACAGACAGCCAAAAATGTTGTCCCCTGCCCCCACCCCCAAATACACACTTTGCATATATGTGCATTGTACACA
This sequence comes from Rhizomys pruinosus, assembly GCA_009823505.1. Lineage (NCBI taxonomy): Eukaryota > Metazoa > Chordata > Mammalia > Rodentia > Spalacidae > Rhizomys > Rhizomys pruinosus. The sequence continues at coordinate 1,095,613 of VZQC01003175.1, read as the reverse complement.
CAAACTTACCCTATGACTGAACATACACATATATAACAAAAGCCTTGCCCAGGCATGTGAGCAAAGGCATCCTAGCTGAGACTGTATTCATGGGTCAGAGAAACCACATTGGCTGGTGTATGGAGATGAAGGAGAGCAGGAAAAAAGACTGAACGTTGAACCTATGTCCTCTCATGAACAACATAGCGATAGTCAGGGAGAGGAAAATAATGCAGATACTGGTTTCTGAACCTGTCCTTGTGTCAGTAAATCAGCAAGCATTTTAGAGGGAACTTAAACAGGAAACAAAAAAGGAAGGCTATCGGTTTCTGGAAGTGGGTTACTCTCGGGGGACCTGACAGCCATGTTTTCCCCGCTGGTTGTAGATGCTGCTTCCCCTTCATTGTAACATCCTTGTTATCATGATGATGCACTAATACAATTATTAAAATCATTATTATCATTGTTTACCAATTTACATGAGTGCTTTAGAACCGCAAGGCCCTCATTGCTGTATAAAGGAGCCTCCATTAATGGGCAGCCAGTCGGGGTCTGTAGGCTGGTGCCTTGATGTGTTAATTGCAAATCATTCTAATCTTATTATTAAAGAATAACTTCTGCCAGGCGGTGAGCCCAATTGTAAATACCATATGTACTGAAAATTGATCTGACTCCATAGGTTTGAACATTCGTACAGTTTCTACTTCCTATGACTGTTTAATCAAGCATCTACTGTGCTCTTTGCCTGTGGTTGGCTTGAGGATGGAGAAGAAACTACATACATGGTCTCAGCTATCGTATCTCACCTTGGCTATCATATCCATGAGGAGGAAGCAGTATTCACAGTCAGACGTGACTGCATGTGCTATGGGACTTTGAACTTTTTACTTTGTGCTTGCAAAATTGATGTGAAGATTAAAAAGCTAATAGTATAAAGAGCTGCCTGGTTAATATCTCAAGTTTGGGGGCTGGAGAGATAGCTTAGGCAGCAAAAACACACCAGTACAAGTGGCTGACTGGGGATCTCCAGCATCCAGCAAAAAGCTAGGCGTAGGGCAGGCAACATGGCTTAGCAGTTGAAGGTGCCTGCTGCCAAGTGTGACAACTTGAATTAGATCTCTGGCACCCACATGGTGAGAGGAGGAAATGGATGTTCACAAGTTGTCCTCTGACTTCCACACCTGAGCCATGGACACATGTGCACATCTGACACACACACACACACACAGGAAACGAATACACACATAAACAAGTATAATAATAACAAAGCCAAGTAAGAAGACCCGGACAATCCATGGGGCTTGCTGCAGAGTTATGTGAGCTGTCATAAGAAGCATGGAGGGTTTTGGTGCAGGGAGGGGATCAGGTCTGGTTTATACCCTGTGAAACCCATGGCAGGAAGGGTCGGGGGAGGCAAGGAGAAGGGGTAAGAGGCTGCAGGTGTGTCCGAGCTAGAGCAGAACATGGTATGAACAGGGAGGGGAAATGGTGAGGAAGCAAGGAGTCATCAGGCTCTGGAGGAAGGGTCTTAGTTAGGGCTTGTAGGCGAGACCCTGAGGCTGAAAGGGAGATGAGACCTTTGAGAGATGCACAGGTTACAGGTATTTGTCCTGAATAACTCAATGGGAAGTACCATTTCTAGACAGGGAATGACAAGGGATGAGTGATCTGAGAGGATGAACACAAGAGTAAGATGGGAGGAGGAGGGGCTTAGAGAAGAGATGAATAACTCTGTATGAGGCATGTTGAGGGCCATGTAGACATGGCAGGAGGAGGAATGTCTGGAACTCAGGAGGATGAGTGAGGTCTGGGTGGAGGTGGCATTATGCAGGGATGCCAGGCTCAGCCAGGCTTCCCTTGGATCTCCTGTTGAGCTTACTGCATACCGTAGCTCCCTTTCCCATAGGTCTGGGTTGTACCCTCTTCCCTCTGCTTGGTGTGAATGTCTTGGGCTGTTATCTACGGCCAAGCTAGGGAGAAGTGGAGGGGCTAACAGTTCCTGGAATCTTGGAGAATGCTATTCCCTTTTAGACTCTAGGATGTGTCCTTTAGGCCCAGGAACATTTGGGAGCTGTGGTCTCATCTTGAGATAGCCTGAGGAGTCCTACTATTGAAATTGCAAAAAAAGATGTGCAGAATAGCATGTGGGAAGAAGCATAGTCCACAGTGATGCAAACTGTTCTCCTTCTCTGTTTTTTCCAGAGGCAGAGCTGAGGCTGTCTGCCTTAGTGAGCCATCCCAAAGCTAAGCTTTGAACTTTTCTTTTCTGACAACTTACAGGAAGCTGCCTGGTAGAAAGCTATCATCTAGAAGCCCAGCTGGCTGGCTGGCTTTGTGATCTTGGTCAAGTCACTTAACCTTCAGGAGTCACAGTTCCTTCATCTGCAAAATGAAGAGGTCGGTGAGAATGTGGGCTACATCTTTGGGCTCTAATGATGGAGTTTCTTATAGCAGAGTCCTTCCTCTGTTCCTATTGAGGACGTGAGGCAGAGAGAGTTAGGAAGTGTCTGCCTGCATCTCAGGGCTGCGTCTCAGAGCCCTCCCCTGCAGCCTGTGGGATATTCTTCATCTTGCCTCTTAACAAGTGAAAGGAAAAGGATGGGTGATGGGGGACTTTGTGTGTTTAAGGTATGGGGTGATGGATGCTTGTTGAGCACCTACTAAGAGTCCAAGCTCAATTGTCCCCAGTGAATGGGAGACCAATTCAATCAAAAAGAAGGAAGGAAGGATTGATTCATAATTCCTGCTCTCATATTCTCATTGTCTAGTAGAGCAAAATGTATGTGAGATAAATGTGTTGGCATGTTTTAATTTCATCCTGTTTAAATCCTAAGACAAGCTGTAAGATAAACAATGAGATTTTAAAATGATTATGAACTCATACATTGTTATATTTAACATTTCAATGTTTGGTTATTTTTTCTTTTTCTTGTTCAAATTGTGTTGTCTTATTCAGGGGCACTTGTTTTTTTTTTTTTTTTTTTTGTCCTTTTGAGACAGGGTCTCCTGTAGACCAGGCTGGCTTAATCTTAAAAGATCTGCTTCTCCTCTGCCTCCCGAGTGCTAGATTAAAGGCGTGTCACCACCATCGCCCTTCTAGAGACATCTTTTGCATTTTTTAATTTAGCTTTGTGAGTTTTGGGAAATGGAAATGCTATTGCTTAATCCCAGCACTTGGAAGTGGAGGCAGAAAAAATCAGAAGTTCAAGGTCATCTCAGCTACACAGAAAGTTCAAGTTCAGCCTAGGATAGAGAGCAGAGAGGGCTAGGTTGAGGCTCTGTTGGTAGAGTGCTTGTCCAATGTGGGACATCCTGGATTTGATCCCAGCACCAAACATTAAAAACCATGATAAGATTAATACCCCAATAATATCAAGAGGCAAGGGAATCGGAAGTTCAAGGTCATTTTTGGATACATGGTGAGTCTGAGGTCAGCCCAGACTACACAAGACCCTGTCAAAACAAGCTAGCCACAAGAAACAAACAAAAACACATAGAAATCCAGAAGAGAAATGTTACTATTTGTACAAATCAAATGCTCAAGGCCACAAGGTCAAAGGTTAATGAAGTTGGGGTTTGATCTTCACCACTGTAACTCCAAATTTATTTTTTTTTTTTTGGTCTTTTTGAGACATGGTCTCCCTGTAGCCCCCAGCTTGTCCTGGAACTCANCCGTGTCGTGCAATGCCGCGAGGCCAGAAGAGGGCGTCAAAATTCCCCTGGAACTGCAGCTCTCCTGGAACTGGAGTTTTCAGACGGCTCTCAGCCGCGTGCCATGTGGGGCTGGGGATCCAACCCGGGAGTGCCTCTGCATGAGCGGTCAGCGCTCTTAACGAGCTAGGCCATCTCTCCAGCGCCCCTCAAAATGGCTTCTAAAATATGCTGACGTTGCAGCGGCCTCATGAAGCAGGACCCAGCGGTCCTTCAGGGAAATGGGCTCTGCCTGTCCAGAAGTGCTGTGTTAAAACAAGCAAACTAGCTAACTCAGTGATTAATTGGTTGAGACTGTGGCGGAGTGGGAGAGAGCTTGCTTAGCATGTTTGAAGCCATGGATTGGATTCCCTAGAACCCTCTATAAACAACGAACAAACAAACACAAACAAAGAAACAAATAGTGCTATGGGCTAGGGCCACAGACTGAACACAGCAGAGACTTGAGACTGTATTGGTCACTCTGCTTCCTGACGGCAGATTAAAACCTTTCTGGGACCACATGCTCGACTCCTGCTGTAATGCCTCTCCCCGATGGCAAAGGGCCTTTCAAAACGGTGAGCCAAGTAAACCCTTTTTTCCTTAGGTGCATTACTGTCAGGTATTTCGTCACAGCAACAAGAAGCTAAGAATACGGCCAGTGTCGCTTCTCAGGACTCTGCGGAAGGATGCTTCTGTGTAGCTCATCATCATTCACTTCTGGGTGAATCTGTGAAGGCATTTACAGAAAGGTCGAATTGAGGAAGTCAGGACATTCAACTGTCTCCAAAGCGAATACAAAGCATCTTAGTTGCTAAGGTCCGCTTGGCATATGTGGGCTCAAGAATATAGGCTTTCTTGGCCCAGTGGAGATGGCTTATTTGGGTAAAGGTGGTTTGCTGCCAAAGTGAGCAACTTCGATTCCCTAGACCCACATGGTGGAGGGCAGAATCGACTTCCACAGGTTATCTGACTTCCACAGGAGTGCAGTGGCATCCACCTCCCAATTCAAAAAAAAAAAAAAGTGTAATAGAAAACATATATGCGCCCAGGTGATAACAAGGCCAATCAGTGGTCCCTCTTGGGTTCCTATCTCAATTAATAAAAGAATTGAACCATGACCTCAAATGGAATTGGAGGATATTGTATTACATTTAAAAGAAAACTCAAAAGCAGCAATTGGTAATCTTGGCAGCTTGCTGGGAGAGGGAGAGAGGGAAGAGCAAGAAGAAAGGGAGACGGGAAGAGAAAGAAGAAAGCCTCAGTGTTTGAGTTAAGGCAGCCTGGAAAGTCAGCTACGGGTGAATAAGCGGCTACAAGGTGAGGAGAGGAGCCTCGGAGAAAGAGGAAAAGTCAGCTATGCGGCGAGGAGAGGAGTCTCAGAGAAAGTGGAAAAGCCCAAAGTGCCAGAGGAGGCGTAGTTAGGTCTGGCCAACATCTGAAAGGAAAGCCAGAAGAGAAGAAAAGGAAAAGTTAGTCTACCTCAAGTTAGTTTAGGAACTCAGTCCAGACATATCTTGCAGAGCCTTTTCGGACTATAGGGGGATTGGACTTCTGAAAGGAAAAGGTTCAAGATCACATTAAGGGATAATGATTTGTCTATCTCTTAAGCATGGCTTAAGGTGAACCTGCCTTCCTAGGGGGTGGTCCTGGCCAGATTGTGTATACCTGCCCAGCTGGATTAACTCTTATGGGAGGAGACAAAGGCATGTCTCCACCCAGATGGAGATTCCACTCTTTGGGCTAGGAGGCAACAGCTTTCCCTCAAAGCTTCTGTAATGCACCAGTGGAGCACCCCAACTGTGGTCCTCCAGCAGCTTTTCCATGCTTGTGATACGCTGGTCCAGCAGGGCTTGGGCTCTGTGGGACTAGGGGAGGGGAGGAGCCCCTAAGGTCCAGACTTTGTTGGTCACAGTTCCCACGAATGAAATCAAGACCTTTGTGGAACTGTCTTGCCAACTGCCTATGTAGCAATGTTGAATGTCAATAATCCCCTTCACAGATTGCCTTTCTTTTTTCTAGTAAAATACACCATTTCTGTCCTTTGTGGGATTCCTTAGGCCACTGGTGGTAGAACACATAGTAGGCACTCAATAAATATGTGCTGAGTGCATGAATGGGTGGTAATGGAGCATTAATCCCCTCTCTTCAGGCCCCTCCCCCAGGAAGAAATAAAAATTCCATGTCGTGGCTCACCCACATTCAGGCAAACTTCCATATTGCTGCCAAGTCCTGCCATCTGCCACCTCCGAGGTGCAGGTGCTGCACAGCCCCGGCGCCCACAAAGCCCGGCCATGGGCACAAAGGCCCGATGTGCACTGATAATTGCTGAGCACACAGCCTGCCTGGCCAGCCAGGCTGATGCAATTTTGCTGGGTCGCTGAGATTTGCATACAGATGGCCAGTCTCTGCACAGGGCCCTCTGCTGCCACAGCCATTGCGGTGGTCTGTGATCTGGGGAGCCGGGCCTGCAGTCTCTTTAGAAGGGCCCAGCCCAAAGAAGCCTCATTCTGCAGGTCCTGAATAGTCAGTCATTCAAAGAGTTTTCTTGTTGAAATTTGAAAGAGAGAGAGGAAAGAGAGAAAGAAGAAGGCAGTTTAAGACAAGAATACAAGGACAGACAGGAAGACCAAGGAGATTTGTGTTTGTTTTGTTTTGAGTACAGAATATCACTCATATGACCCTTGCTGACCTGGACTCATTATGTTGTCCAGGATGGCCTTGAATGCATAGCAATCCTCCTGCCTCAGCCTCCCAGGTACTGGGGTTACAGGGGTGCTACCACAACTGGCTGAGATGGGGTGGGGGGGGGGCTTGGAGAATAAACAGTTTAAAAGATCACGAAGAAGAAAAAGACGAAAGAAAAGAAAGAAAAGACAGAAGAAAGAAAGAAAGAGAAAGAGAATTTTTTCTCTTTGTGAGGCTAACAAGTGTTGGGAAGGAAGCTAGGAGTTTGAGCTGTGAATCTGTGCACCCGTGAGCCCCTCACCAGAAACTAAGGACCATCTCTGCCATTGGGGGATGCAGCTGGGTCACCAGCACTGAGAATCTTTCAAAGTTCAAGATGTTCGGGAAGGCAGAGAAAAGCGGGAGAAGAGACGGCACTGTCACTTTGCAGTGTCAAAGGCAATTTACAGCTGTTTCAAAATGAACAGAATAAAACTCTGATTGAAAAAGACATTAAAAAAATTTAATGAAAGGTACGTCTTGAAACCTGAGCTGGAAGAACGTTGTGTCCCAGAGCTCCAAGTCTGTCTCAGGGATGCTGGTATTTGATTTTCTCTGTTTGTCGCTATCTCTTTGGGTTTAGAAACAGCTCTTCAGTGCCTGATGGGTGAATGAGAGAGTGTCCAGGCTCTGGGCTCTGCCAGGGTTCTGGGCATCTGATGCATAGGACACAGGGCAGGTGTTTCCACTTCCCAGTTCAGCCCGGCTCTCTGTTTAACAACCATCCGAGGCTTTCCTTCCATGTTTACTAATATCCCTGGCCCTCAGCCCTCCCAGCAACTCCCCTGCCACCGACTTCAGTGAATGACCCACGCGGCGAGGGAAAAGAAAGGCCTTATTGAAGGAGTGTGGCCTCCCTTGTCCAAACTAAATGAAAGGGAAATAGAAAGCAACAGGCTGGCGATTTTCCTCTTCCCAACTGAGCATCTAAACTCCCTTTGCTGAGGTACTTCCTTCCGAGGGAGAAATCTGTGAGTGAGCTTTGGCTTCCCTCCTCTCTCAGCTTTGTAGGTGAGCAGACACTGGTTCCCGACGTTGGCTCAGGAGCACCTCATCAGCATTTCCCGTTCTCTTGACTCCCTGGACCTTGGGGAAGCTCTCCCTTGCTTCCCTCACTCTCTCATCCATCTTCTTCCACTGGCTGCAGTGGAAGAATCCAATTCCAGTTTATCTCTCCGCTTCTTGAAAGCACTCAATGACCAGTGGTTGTCATCCAGAGAATGAAGACCAAGCTCATCAGGTTGGCATGGAAACCCTGTGGTCCAGCTCCTGTGCCTTCGCTGGCCCTCTCTCGTCCCCCTGCTGCCAGGGAACGAGCTGCTTCTTGGTTGCAGCACAGTCTTGATGCGGGTCATCCTGGTCTCTTTTTTGTATGTAGCTCCACATCTATATACAACTCTCTCCAGTGCCAGTGAGCAAGACAGGACTCCTTCTTTCCTTCTACCTACCTTATTTCATCCAGTCACCCAGCAAATTCTTTAGTGCCAAACACAAAGCATGGTACCAAGTGCTGAGGTAAAAAAAAAAAAGAGTGGAGGGAGGGAACAAGGCTCTTTCCGTCTGGGGAGTTTAAGGAAAGAAGAGGGGTCACAGTGGATTCCCCTGCCACAGTATCACAAGATCCCTTCCAGTGGATTCCCCTGCCATGGTATCACAAGATCCCTTCCCAAAGTGGGAGAGTAGGTTCTACCATCTAGATGAAGACATTGTTGCTGTTGTGGTTTTTTTTTTTTTGTTTATTTGTTTGTTTGTTTGGTCTTTTGCGAGACAGGGTCTCCTGTAGCCCCAGCTGGTCTGGGGAAGATCAACTCTGTAGACCCAGGCTGGCCTTGACCTCACAAAGAGCTGCCTCCTCCTGCCTCCAAGTGCTAGATTAAAGTCTTGTGCGCCACCTGTGGTTTTTTTTTTTTAGATCAGATTAGAAACTGATGCCCTTGAGACCAGCGAGCCCTGAAAGAACTCCTTCAGCATTTTCATCCTGTCTGAAACTACCAGACCCCAGGGAAGGCCATTTCTAGAGGATCCATCAGAAAGAATCAATCATGAAGAAAGGGAAGGAAAATTACCCATAAGTTCCCCAGATAAGAACACAGCTTTCGCAATCTCTTTTTCTCCACTTGCCATTGGAAGAATTGGAGCAAAACTTTCAGATGTCATAGTGTATATTTTCAGCCAATACTTAGGTTGAGTTGATGAGGCAGTGAGGTACTTATGTGATGAGTTTTAATAAACTGGTTCCAAAATGTTCATGCTAACACGGTCACAGACGTAGTCCTATTTACTGGCTTTATCCAAATATAAATAACTCCTGCTCTTTTCATTCCCTGTACGTCTCTGGCGGAAACTGGCCAAAAGCAATTCGATGGGATAGAAGCGCTAATGGAAGGATAGGTCAAGTAGGTGTGGGGTACCATGTTTGCAATCTCAGTACTAGGGAGTTACAGGCAGGAAGAGTCATTCTCAGTTATGTGGGCTAAGTGTAGCTTGGGCAACATGAAATCAGCCTCATCTTTAAAGAAAACAGAAAGGAAGGAAGGAAGGAAGAAGGAAGGAAAAGGAGAATGAAGGAAAAAATGAAAAGAGAAGGAAAGGAAAGGAAGGAAGTGGAGGGAACGAATTTAGTTAGAAAATGCATGATAGGAAACAGAATCTCCAAGTAGGATGGTTCCTTTGGTGACTGGGTTTGAGCGGCTTTTTGTTAATGAGAACCCTTGTCTCTGGACTTCAGCTTATTCCTCTATGACATAGCAACAAGCAGATCAAGGGCTGAGAGTAGAGAGAACGCAAACTAATAAATATGAGAGAACACTCTCTATGTTATAGATGATTTAGATTTGATCCTATTTCCCAATTAACTTTTCCTTATGGAAAAGATGTGGTAAAAACAGAAAGAAGAGACACTGTTGGAGGACTGTGGGAACCCCATCAGTGAGGAACTTGACTTGCAGCCAGGACTACTGGGCTTTCTGCAAGATTACATGCATAATGTGTTCTTGGTGAAATATCTGGCAAATAGTTGGAGGGGAAATTAGTTATTATTTTTGGTCAATAAGTGAATATTTAAAAAGATGAAATAAACCTCTCTATAGGTTGAATCTTTTACCCCCCCAAGAAAATGTGACACAGAAACAAGTAATCACCATGCCTGTGCTGCCCCACTTCTAAACGCACAGCGCATTGTAGAATTTCCTCTATGCAATCTCACAGGCATGGAGTTGTACTACCTTTATTTAGACTATGAAATGCTGTGCTCCAATATTTCTTAGTCACCTCAGGGAGTAATAACTCCAGAAATATAAAGCATCATTCACTTCAACTCAACCTAATTCTACTCAAAAGATGTTTGTAGACATTTCTAGAAGAATAAAGCATGGTAAGGTGGAAACACAGATGAACATTACAACTAATGCATGTAAAAGCTATAAACAGATCACTAGAGGGGTGCTTACATGGCTGTCTAAGGCCCCTGACTCTGAACCCTGTTGTAACTTGCTATGTGACCTTTAGCAGCTACTGAACTTCTTTAAGTTTTTATTTCCTTAACTAAGGGAGATAGTGAATGTACTCTTGAAAGGCTGTCATGAAGCGAAAAGACAGGTAGGATGTCCAGTGTTGAGGGCATAAGACTATATTAAAGTGTGGACAAGTGTACTGAGTGCCTTAAAAAGATGGGATGATTTTGGGCTGGAGAGATGGCCAGTGGTAAGAGCACCGACCGCTCTTACAGAGGACCTGGGTTCAGACTCCCCAGAACCCACATGTGGCTGAGAACCATCTGAAACTCAGTTCCAGGGGAATCCGACACCGTCTTCTGACCTCCGTGGCATTCCACAACAACGGGTGCAAAACCTGCACCATGCGACAGTACATTCATACACATACATAAATACATAAATTTTTTAAAAAATTAAAAAAAAAAGAATGGGATGAATTGATGGCGAGGTCCCCTTTTACTGTGATAATTTTGATTATCAACCTAACTGTACTAATAAATACTTGGGATAGTACTGAGGCACATGTTTTTTGGTCTTTTTCAGACAGGGTCTCTCTGTAACCTCAGCTGGTCTGGAATTCAATATGCAGACCAGGCTTTAACTATGTTCTTGAACTCACAGACATCCCACCTGCCTCTGCCTTCTGAGTGTTGGGGGAGTGAAGGTGTGCGCCACGACACCCAGCAAAGCACACTTTTAAGCTCAACTGTGAAGATCTTTCTAGAGAGAATTAACTGAAGGGGGAAGATTCCCCACCCCTGAATGTGAGCAGTGCCATCCTATAGGCTTGGGTCTTAGCCTGAAAAAAGAAGAAAAGGAAAATGTTCTGCGGAATATAACCAGTATTCTTTTTCTCTGCTTCTCGGTCTGCCCAGATGTGAACACGTAGCCCCGTGCTCCTGCTACCCATTTCTACCCAGATGTGAACATGGAGCTGCTCCTGTCATCAGGATGGATGCAAACCCAGACAGTGCTGAAAGAAAGCTGTCTTCCCATAAGTCTCTTCTCCTCAGGTCTGTGGTCACAGCTATGAAAAAAGCAACTACTTCATTGACGATGAAGCCGTTGTTACAACTCAAATGTATTCCCTCCAAACTCATGTGTTTACAGCTTAATAATCTTCAGTTGTATTTTGTGGTATTATGGGGTGGGGTCTTTGGGAGATGATTAGGACTAGATGAACACTTGAGAATGGGGTCCTTTGATGATATTAGTAGCATTATAAGGAAGGGGCAAGAGGGCTGGAGATGCAGTTCAGTTGGTTGAGTGCTCACCTAGCATGCACCAAGTCCTAGGTTTGATTCCCACCTTGCAGAAAGTGGGGTTTAGATAACACATGCCTACAGATCCTAGCTCTTGAGAGGTGGAGGCAGGGGATCGGAAGTTTCAAGATAATTCTTGGCTACATGGCAAGTTCAGGAGCAGCCTGGACTACATCTGGAATATATGAGACCCTTGGTTTAAGAAAGAAAGAAATGAAAATGGACCAAGACACTCCCCGCCACCTCCCCGCCACTTTCTGCCTTTGCTTTAAAGCCGGAGGCTACCTGAGCTGACTAGAGAATGGAGTTTGCCCCCCAAGGTCCACTTCCCTCCTCGAATGAACGGGGAATTTTTCTCCTTGAAATTATTTCTGAAAATTGATGGAAGAGAAAGAAGACGGAGAGGAAAGGGCTCTGTGAGTAGTAAGTTGCTGCCTCAGTGTAAAAGAATGTTATCACTTTCCAAAAAGGGGGTATGGAGAAAATCCCATCAATTAATGAGCTTCCTGAGCTCTTTGTTATCCCAGTAAGGGGATTTTGTTATAATAAGCAGGTGATGGGAAATTGCTACTGTGATCTATAGCTTTCCTACTCAGAGTGTGGTCCTAGGACCAGCAACTTCAGCCTCAGCTGGGAAACTGTTAGAAAGTGGAAACTGGGGAGATGGCCCAGTGGGTAAAATGCTCCCTGTGCAAGCGTGAAGACCTCAGTCCAGAGTCCCAGAACCAATGTAAGAAGGTGGGCATGGCAGACAACACTCCTGGAATCTCAGATCTGGGGGAGACTGAGACAGGAAGACCCATGGAGCTTACAGGCCAGGCCAGTCTAGCTGAACAGGTCAGCTCTAGGTTTTGGGAGACCTTGTCTCAAAACGTAAGGTACAGGGCTATGGAGGACCAGACCTGATGTTGACCTCTGACCCTCTGTAGGCTCACACAGTCATGCACATTCCCACAGATACATGCACACATAAATAAAAAATGCAGAAACTATGTTGCCCTCCACACCGTAAAACGTAACAGGCACTTTCAAAGACTGTTTATGGTATGTGTGGTGGAGTGTAGTATGTTAGGTATGTATGTATGTAGTGTATGAATGTATACCCACAGGTATGTCTGGTGCCCTGGGAACCCAGCAGAGGCATCAGACCCTGGAATTAAGGTTATAGAGACAGGTTTGTGAGACACCATGGGGTACTGAACCCCAGTTCTCTACAACAGCAGAAAGTTAACCACTGAGCAAGCTCTCCATCCCCAACAAAATGTTAACAAAACATCCCCAATGTTGTATGCACACTCATGTTCAAGAAGCCGTTTTTCAGGTCTTGGTATTAAGAGAAAGAACAAGCGTGTATAAACAAGGTGTTTAGAGACAACAGAGGCGGTGGCCTCAGGAGGAGAAAGAGGGAGAATTGTGAGTCACACCCTGAGGGTTTTGAGGTTGCTTGGAATGTTGTCAGAACTAACTATAGACAATGAAAAGAGAAAGAGAAGAATAACATCTTCACTCAGCTTGCCCTGAAAGGTAGAGGTCCCATGACACTGCTCTCCAGGGGGCAACTTTTCCAGTTTGTGGGTGCCGGGGCTCCCTGGGATTTACATCATTCCTGAGATAACTCTTTCAGGTGTGCTGCAAGATAGTCAGAGCAGCTGTCCCAGTGAAAGCTGAATTCCTCCTAAGGTCTACTTCACTCAGCTGAACTTACAAAAGCTTCTAAGGCGGAGTAGGAATTGTTTCTGATCAATTAGTTCATCATTAGGTCAACTCGCACTTCCTGATGGCTGGGCTGACTAGGGAATGACATGTTGACATTTTTATAGTCACAAGAGGAACCAGAGAGGTATCTGATACCTGTGCAAGTGGAGTGACTTTCTTGACTCTCTCCTCTCAGGGTTCTGCCTACTTGGAAACCTCTGTAACCTCATTCTCTTCCTCATTTAGTGCTTAATGAGGGCTGAACCTATAAGATGTCTGTTCAGTGTGACTCTGATCTCAGTCCCATGGGATTCGGATTTGAAGACTGGGGATGGAGCTCAGCAGTAGAGGGTTTTCCTTGCATGCAGAATGCCCTGGATTTGCTTATTAGTGTGCAAAAAAAAAAAAAAAATGAAAACAATTCCAGAAGCTGAGGGCCAAAGAGGAAAAAAGCCAAGCTGGCTCTGTGGCTGAGGAGATAGCTCATTTGATAAAGTGCTTGCTGTACAGACATGACATCTGAGTTTCAAACCACCCCAGCACCCATGTGAAAAAAGCTGGGCATGTTAGCACACACTTGCAATCCAGCACTGGAAGGTGGAGACAAGAGGATCCCGTGGGGGGTTCACTGCCAGCCAGCCTGTGAGTTCTAGCCAGCTGAGAAGATGTCCTAGGCCAGATGACATGTGAGGATGATCTTTGGCCTCCATAGCTTTGAGTCTTCTATCCCTGGGAAGTCCTTATGAGATGGCAAATCAGTGATGGATTGCAGTGGTAGGTAACTTCTGGACAGCTGAATTCATTAAAACTTTTTTTTTATTTGGTCTTTTTTCGAGACAGGGTCGCCCTGTAGCCCCAGCTGTCTTCGAACTGGAAACTCACCTCTGTAGACCAGGCTGGCCTTGAACCACAAAGATCTGGCCCTGCCTCTGCCTCCGAGTGCTAGATTAAAGGCGTGTGCCCACCACGCCCAGCTAAGAACATTTTTTTTGATATATTTTAATTTTATTTGGTATGAGTGTTTGGGCTATAGGTATGTAATATGATTCATGTCATGCATGCCCACAAGACCAGAAGAGTAGTCCAGAGCCCTTGGAACTAGAATTAAGGATAGTTTGTTAGCCCCACGTGGGTGCTGGGAGGCTGAACCTAGGTCATCTGGAAAACCAGTCAGTGCTCTCAACTAGCTGAGCCATCTCCTTCAGCCCCAGCAGCTATTATTGCTATGACTGATTTATGCATTTTCACAAGGACCTTCGCAGATGGGTGACTGTCCTTATTTGCATATACCCAAGACTGACTTGGTAAAGCTGGAATTGACTCACTCTCGCTCCTAGGCTTTGACTTTCTGCATCATGCAGATTTGCAGAAGTTGGAAGTTGGGGGTGGGATGAGAGGAAGGTGAACTCCCTGTTCATGATGAGAGTTTCCTGTGTGGAAGCAGAAGCTCCTAGATGCTCACCGAAGTCTAGTTTGGGAAGGGCTCATGTGGTGGCTTCTAATGTGGCCATGTAGGCCTTTATCCATCTCTATATGTTATTTCTTTATCCATCTCTACAGGTTATTTCTATGACTTATCCATCTCTATAGGTTATTTCTCTAGGGCAGAAATGAGGATTTGACAGCTCTAAACACCTGGATGAGATAAGACGGGAGATTTCTTCCAGCTGCAGGTAATGCTCCATGGCTGAAAACCACAAAAGCAAACCCCAAAGAACAAAAACCCCCTTCTCTCTTTTCTCTCGCTCTCCTTTTCTTTAAGTGGGTGTATTTAGCCATTACAACTGGTTAGAAGCCAGAGATAGTTAGGCGTCTTCTGGTTGGAACAGAAATAGCCTGTTAGCTGTGGATTGTATCCAAGCCCCTCAACAGCCTGTGAAGAGATCTCCATATAAATGGCTCCTGCAGGATTCCCCTTTGAATGCCTCCTTGGTCTTGGGGGTCTGACATGGAGCCAATTTGAGGGCGTTCCAGGCATTTCCCAGAGGGCCTCCTTCCCAGAAGCTTTTCAAAGCAAGCCCAAAGCTCCAATGTCCCCTCTCTGGGGACTCCTTGCTGTTGAAGGGAATTTAAAAAACTTGGTTTCTAGGTCCCTGACACCTTCCTCTCCTTGCCCCACCCCCTCGCGCCTTGAAAGTGACAAACCTGGTTGCTGCATCTTCTACCATAGTCAGCAACCATGATCATCACTGGCACACAATAGGCTTGTAAGCTTTAACTCTGAAATAAACAGGAAAGGCATCATGTGCTTCTGAGCCCAGGACTGTGTTTAATTCCCAAGTACTCAGATGGCCAAAGGATTTTCTGGATTCCACATAGTTACTAATAACACCTTTGAATAACTGAAATAAATAATGGCATATATATTCTGGTTGTATAAGACTTTCTTAGCCGGGCGTGGTGTGCACACCTTTTATCCTAGCCACGCGAGGGGAGAGGCAGGCGGAGCTTTGGTGAGTTCAAGGCCATCTGGGGTCCCTACAGAGTGGACAGTGAGTTTTAGGACAGCTTGGGCTACAAAGGAGACCCTGTCCTCAAAAAGACCCCCGAACCCCCCCCCCAAAAAATATTTTTTAAAAGTATTTTAGGGGCTGGAGGAGATGGCTCAGCAGTTAAGAGTGCCAACTAATCTTGCAGAGGACCCCCCGGGTTCGAATCCCAGCCCCACATGGCTGCTAAAAACCACCTTTAAGCCAGGCCATGGGTGTGGTGGTGCACAACCTTTAATCCTAGCCACTTGGAAGCAGAGGCAGGCGATCGTTTGTGATTCAAAGGCCAGCCCTGGTCTACAGAGTGACAGTGAGTTCCGGGACACGTGGACACAAGGGAAGACCACCCTTTCCTCAAAAAGAGCCCCCCCCCAAAAAAAGAATTTCTTAGGGGCTGGAGAGATGGCGCGCAGTTAAGAGGGCCGACTACTCTTGCAGAGGACCCAATGGTGCTAAAAACCAACTTTAAGCCAGGCCATGGTGGCACCAAGGGCCCGTTAGTCCTAACACTCAGGAGGCAAGAGGCAGGTGGATCTCTGTGAGTTCAAGGCAGCCCTGGTCTGCATAGTGAGTTCGCAGGCCAGCTGGGGATATAGGGAGAGACCCTGTCCCCCCCAAAAAAAAAAAAAAAAAAAAAAGGAATTATTCTTAGGAGCTGGGGAGATGGCTCAGTTTTAAGAAAGTGTTTACGGAATGAGGACCGATTTTAAACCCGCCCGCACACAATAAAAGGTGGGTGTGGTGGGCACATGCCTTTATCCTAGTGATGAGGCATAGACAGGTGGATCCTTGGGGTTCTCTGGCCATTCGCTCTGACCCAATCAGTGAGCCATAAATCCCTGCAAGAGCCTTGTCTTAAAAAAAGACCAGGGGCGGGGAGTAGTCTAGTGGTTAAGAAGCACCGACTGCGTCTTGCAGGAAGACCCAGGTTTAGATCACCAGCCCCACATGGCGGCTAAGAACTGTCTGTAACTCCAATCCTAGAAGAACTCCAGTTTTTAGGGGATCTGACGCCCCTCTTCTGACCTCCTCCGGGCATTGCACGAAGGGTGCACAAACCTACACAGACAGTAAATTCAGACACATAAAAAAATTTAAAAAATATATTAAAAAAAAAAGAATCAGGAGCTACAGAGATATAGCTCCTTCAGCATTAAGAGGCACTGGCTGCTCTGTCCAGAGGATCTGTAGCCATTCCCAGAAGATCTGTGTTCAGTTCCCAGCTGAACTGGCAGCTCACAACTTCAGTAACCCCACGCCCGTCTAGGGGATTCATTGCCCTGTTCTAGGCTCTGGTGCGCATTGCATTCATGTGGCACACACACATGCACCCAAGTACTTTATTTTACGTGTGTAAATAAAATAGAGTAAGAAAAGACAAACCAAGCCAACAAACCAAATAAAATGTTCCTGAGGTGAGAGCCGAACCTGACCCTGACTTTTAAATGCATGTAGCATGCATGTGCGATGCAGAGTGCGTGTATGTGCACACGTGGTAACTTACACCAGAATGTCTTTTAACTTGCTGATACAATATTTCCTAGTTTTCACAGCATGCATGTAGACCTTGGGAGTAAGACCTGCTTGTTACCAAAATGAAATAAAGTGAAACTGAAGCACTTTGGTCAGAGCAGGGAGTTACTTACGGGTGGTCTCCAGCAGAGGCCTGTTTGACTTGGAGCTGTCTCCGAGCAGCTGATGACTTTCAGACAAGTCTCTGTGAATCTGTTTCCTGTATCACACTATCAGCTAGGTAAGTACCTCTTCAGATGATATAAAACAAAAAAAAAAAAAAAAGAGGAAGAAAATACTTCACAGAACACACAGTATATTTTATTTGATTTGAGTTCAAGTTTTGGAAAGTAGCAAATTTTCTCAAGGTTTGTGTGGTGTTGGTGTGTGTGTGTGTGGTGTGTGGTAACAGTGCTCTCTCAATGTGAATGTAGATATGCACTGTGTGTGCCTGTGGTGTGAGGCTAGAGGTGGTCTCAGGTATCATCTTAAACATTTTTTTTGTGTGTGTTTGTTGTCGAGACAGAAGTCTCCCGTAGCCCACGGCTGTCCCTGGAAGCTCCACTCTGAGACCAGGTTGGCCTTCAATCATCCAAAAATCTGCCTGTCTCGTTGCCTCCAAGTGGCTAGGATTTAAAGGCAGGATGCGCCACCATGCCCGGGCTGCTAGGTATCATTCTTTAAGTGTGCTTCACTCTGTTTGTGTGACAGGTCTCACAGCAGCCTGGTCCCACAGAGGATAAACAGAGTAGCTGCCTCGCCAGTGAGCCTAAGTGATCTGGCTATTTCTGCCTCTCTAATGCTAGGAATTACAGGTACATGCCACATGTCTGGCTTTTTTTTTTTTTTGAAAGTTATTCTCTCCTTTTTTTTTTTTTTAATTTTTTATTTATGTGGCATGAATGTACTGTCTGCAGCGCAGGTCTGTGACCCGTGTGTGGCAATGCTGCGGAGGTCAGAAGAGGGGCCGTTCGATTCCCCGCTGGAACTGGAGTCAAAGACCAGTTCTTTTTTACTGCCATGTTGGGTGCTGAGGAAGCGAACCCGGTCCTCTGCAAGAGCAGTGGGTTGCTCTTAACCACAGGACCATCTTCTCCAGCCCCTGGCTGGCTTTTCTTGTATGGACTCTGGGGACCGAACTCATGTCATCATGCTTGCAAGACAAGCACATACTTATCAACTTAGGCCATCACCCGTAGTCTCCCTCTCTCTCTCCTCTCTCTCTCGTCTCTCTCTCTCTCGTCTCTCTCCTCTTCGGTAATCTTTTTTTTAAAGGTTTTTTTTTTTTACTTTTTATTGTAATTTATGGTATTTTTTATTTATTTATTTATTTTTATTTTAGTTTTAATGTGTATGAGTGTACTGTCAGCATGTAGGTCTGTGCACATCCGTGTCGTGCATGCCTGCGGAGGTCAGAAGAGGGCATCGGATTTCCCTGGAACTGGAGTTCTCCTGGAATTGGAGTTTCAGCGGTTCTCGCTGCCATGTGGGTGCTGGGGATGCGAACGCCAGGCCTCTGTAAGAGCAGGTCGGCGTCTCTTAACTGCTAGGCCATCTCTCCAGCCCTATGTTTAATCTTTATAATGCTATGATGTACTGTTGCTGCATGTAGGATTTGTCTTAACTGCTAGGCCATCTCTCCAGCCCTTATTTTTATTTTTTTAATGCATATGAGTGTACTGTCTGCATGTAGGTTTGTGCATCTGTGTCTTGCAATGTTGGGGAGGTCAGAAGAGGGCATCGGATTCCCCTGGAACTGGAGTTAAAGATGGTTCTTAGCTGCCATGTGGGTGCTGGGAATGGAACCTGGGTCCTCTGCAAGAGCAGTTGGCGCTCTTAACCACTGCGCCATCTCTCCAGCCCCTCCTTCTGTAATTCTAAATGAAATCCTGAATTAAGAGCATTTTTTTCAGGGTTCTGCTAGGTTTGTCTTTGTTCTATATGTGTAGTGCCTTGCACATGCTAGGCAAGCAACATTCCACTGAGCTCTATCACAAATCCCTTAGGAGTTCTAAATGCTTATGCACTAGATGGGGAGGTGTCTGCGGCCTGAGAGCCCTGGTATCTGACCTGGAAGACATTTCTCCTGGTGGATCCCCATACTCCTGCTTTCTTCTCACTAGCCAGAGAGAGACCTTTGTTCTCCCCCCAAGGTCACCATGGTACGATGTGACTTTGGACAAATGTCTTTGTTCTCTGAATCTAGCACTGTAAAGCAAACACCAGGGACCTGAAGGTCACAGGGACCCTTACTTATCTGAATCTTTGAGTGTTCTACCTCAAGTTCACCAGCAGACAACCTTGGACCTACCCTTGGATGGGATTGATTTCTTCTTCCCTCAAGTGAGTGAAAATTTCCTTTCAACTTGGTTATAATGGGCATTGTGCTCTGTCATATTTCTTGGAGAGCAGGGAGTAAATGTCTCAGAAATATTCCTGTCTTCTGAAGATCCTGGGGCAAGTGCTCAGGGGCTGCTTGTTGAGTTCCAACTCATCAGAGAACCAGTCAGCAGCTGGATAACCTTCTCTACCATGATTAAATTAAAAAGCATGGTGCACACCTCTGCAATGTTTTTCTTTCTTTCCAAGTGGCCCCTTTCCTTCTAATGCTTATGCTTAAAATCTATATTAAAATTATCTTTTAGGGCTGGAGGGATGGCTCAGTAGTTAGGAGCACTGGTTGCTCTTATAGAGGGCCCAGATTTGATTCCTAGCACCCACATGGCGGTTAACAACTGTCTGTAACTCTAGTTCCATAGGCTCTGACAGCTTCTTCTGACTTCCTCGGGTGTTGGGTGACACGGGTGCACTTACACACATGCACAAAATACATTCCTACAAATAAAAACAAATAATAAGGGGCTGGAGAGATGGGCTAGTGGTTAAGAGCACCAACTGCTCTTGCAGAGGACCCGGGTTCTATCCCCAACACCCACATGGCAGCTGAGAACTATCTTTAACTCCAGTTCCAGGGGAATCCGACACCCTCTTCTGACCTCCGAGGCATTGTACAACACGGTTGCACCAACCTACACACAGACAGTACACTCATACACATACAAAATAAATAAAATTTAAAAAACAAAACAACAAAAAAACCCAAATAATAAAAATGATCTTTTAGCCGGGCGTGGTGGCACATGCCTTTAATCCTAGCACTTGGGAGGCAGAGGCAGGTGGATCATCTTTGTGAGTTCAGGCCAGCCTGGTCTACAGAGTGGGATCTCCAGGCCAGCATGGCTAAGGGAGACCTTGTCGCAAAAAAAAGACCCAAGAAAAAAAAAAAAAAAAGATCTTTTTAACCCCACTTTTTTTTTTTTTTGGATCTTTTTTTGAGAGAGTGTTCCCTTTAGTCCCTGTGGCCTGAAGGCCTGCTATGTAACCAGCTGGCCTTGAAACTCACAAAGAGCCACCTGCCTCTGCCAGCCTGAATGCTGGGTTAAAGGTGTGCACCACCAGGCCTGGTAACTCCAACTTTTTAAGAGCAAACTATCTGTGGGACAGGGCTGGGGAGGTAGCTCAGTGGGTGGAGTTCTTGCCTAACATGCACAAAGCTCCAGGTTCCATCTCCAGATCACATAAAACTGGGTATGGGCAAGGCATCATGGTGCACGCCCTTAATTCCAGCACTTGGGAAGCAGAGGCAGGTGGATCTCTGTGAGCTCCAGGCCAGCCTAGTTTACAATAGCTCCAGGCCAGCTGGATAAAAAGGAGACACTGTCTAAAAAGACAAACAACAACAAACAAACGACAAACCTGGGTATGTGTGGCACAAGCCTGAATCCCTGTACTCAGGAGATGAATCAGGAAGATTAGAAGTATCAAGGCCATCCTTAGCTCATGGTATGGGGTTTGTTGGCTCAACTGTGAGATGAGAGGAGAGAGAGAGAGAGAGAGAGAGAGAGAGACGGAGAGAGAGAACAAACTATGGAAAAATGACTAAGATGTAGGATCCACATGAAAATGAATCAGTTTGTACCTGTGCATACTGATTAAACCAGAAATGCATGCATTGGGCCGAAGGGAGAAATAGTAATAATAATAGTAATAGTAGTAATGGGTGATGATGATAACAGCTATAAAACTAAAATTGACTGAGCATCTGTCTCCTGATTTGAAGCTCTTCAAAGAATGGCCATGAAACCCTGAAGAATATATTTCTTTTTTGTCTTTTTTGTCTTTTTAGACAGGGTCTCCCTGAAGCCCCAGCTATACTAGAACTCAAGATATGTAGACCAGGCTGGCCTTGAAATCTCAGTG
Organism: Rhizomys pruinosus; assembly: GCA_009823505.1. NCBI lineage: Eukaryota > Metazoa > Chordata > Mammalia > Rodentia > Spalacidae > Rhizomys > Rhizomys pruinosus. The sequence continues at coordinate 1,074,505 of VZQC01003175.1, read as the reverse complement.
ATCTGCCTGCCTCTGCCTTCTGAGTGCTGGAATTAAGGGCGTACACCACCTACACCCAGCGGGAATATAATATTTCTAACCTCATTTTGTGGATGCAGAACCTGAGGCACAGCAAGGTTAAACAGCATTCCCTGGATCATACAGCTAGTGGTTTGGGTTTAGGACACACATGAGTGGCAGGTCATGGGTTTAGTTCATCTTTACAAACAGCCTTCCTAGGGAGTTACTTTTGTTCCCACTTTATTTTTTATTTATTTTATTTTTTTTGTCTTTTCGAGACAGGGTCTCCCTGTAGTCCCAGCTGTCCTGGAACTCACTCTGTAGACCAGGCTGGCCTTGAACTCACAAAGATCCGCCTGCCTCTGCCTCCCAAGTGCTAGGATTAAAGGCGTGCGCCACCACGCCCGGCTACTTTTGTTCCCACTTTATACTTGAAGAAACTCTCACACTCTTTAGCACCAAGAATTGCTCTCTACCTAGCAGATTCCAAGCTGGGTCTGGTAGGAGCACAGCTGGAGAATCGCTGTAAGTTCAAGGCCAGCCTGGGATGCTGTCTCAAAAAAGCAAGGGAGCAATGAACAAAGCAGAGCTTTCCTTATGACCAACAGTGGTAGCGGGGGACATCTGGTCAAGGAATTGCCTTTAAGGCCATTCTACTGGGTTCCCAAGCCTGCTTCGACACTGGAAATGCTGCTTAATTATTCTATGCCTCAGTTTCTTCATCTATAAAATGAGGATGATGTCTGATGATGACAAATATCTTGAAGGAAATTCAGTAGAGTAGTGCATGACAAAACTGTCATGGGGGCCATTGCTAAGGTCCTTGCATTGCAAACATGAGGTCCTGAGTTTGAGTCGTCCCCAGAACCCATGTTTTAAAAAGCTGGTGATGGGAGCTGGAGAGATGGCCTAGCGGTTAAGAGCGCTGACTGCTCTTGCAGAGGACCTGGGTTCAATCCCCAGCACCCACATGGCGGCCGAGAACCGTCTGTAACTCCAGTTCTAGGGCAATCCGACGCCCTCTTCTGACCTCCTTGGCATTGCATGATACGGGTGCACAGACCTGCATGCAGACATTACATTCATACACATAAAAATAAATAAAAAATTAAAAAAAAAAGCTGGTGATGATGGCACATGCTTGTAATCACAGTGCTAGAGAGGCACAGGAGGACACTGGGGCTTGCTGGCCAGCCAGCCTAGCCCATATATCCCTGACTCCAAAAACAAGGTGGATGGGACCAGAGGACAGACAGCCAAAATGTTGTCCCCTGCCCACCCCCAAATACACACTTGCATATATGTGCATCTGTACACACATGAACGTGAACATACACATATATACACAAAGCCTTGCCAGGCATGTGAGCAAAGGCATCCTAGCTGAGACTGTATTCATGGGTCAGAGAAACCACATTGGCTGGTGTATGGAGATGAAGGAGAGCAGGAAAAAAGACTGAACGTTGAACCTATGTCCTCTCATGAACAACATAGCGATAGCCAGGGAGAGGAAAATAATGCAGACACTGGTTTCTGAACCTGTCCTTGTGTCAGTAAATCAGCAAGCATTTTAGAGGGAACTTAAACAGGAAACAAAAAAGGAAAGCTATCGGTTTCTGGAAGTGGGTTACTCTCGGGGGACCTGACAGCCATGTTTTCCCTGCTGGTTGTAGATGCTGCTTCCCCTTCATTGTAACATCTTTGTTATCATGATGATGCACTAATACAATTATTAAAATCATTATTATCATTGTTTACCAATTTACATGAGTGCTTTAGAACCGCAAGGCCCTCATTGCTGTATAAAGGAGCCTCCATTAATGGGCAGCCAGTCGGGGTCTGTAGGCTGGTGCCTTGATGTGTTAATTGCAAATCATTCTAATCTTATTATTAAAGAATAACTTCTGCCAGGCGGTGAGCCCAATTGTAAATACCATATGTACTGAAAATTGATCTGACTCCATAGGTTTGAACATTCGTACAGTTTCTACTTCCTATGACTGTTTAATCAAGCATCTACTGTGCTCTTTGCCTGTGGTTGGCTTGAGGATGGAGAAGAAACTACATACATGGTCTCAGCTATCGTATCTCACCTTGGCTATCATATCCATGAGGAGGAAGCAGTACTCACAGTCAGACGTGACTGCATGTGCTATGGGATTTTGAACTTTTTACTTTGTGCTTGCAAAATTGATGTGAAGATTAAAAAGCTAATAGTATAAAGAGTTAAGAGATGCCTGGTTAATATCTCAAGTTTGGGGGCTGGAGAGATAGCTTAGGCAGCAAAAACACACCAGTACAAGTGACTGACTGGGGATCTCCAGCATCCAGCAAAAAGCTAGGCGTAGGGCAGGCAACATGGCTTAGCAGTTGAAGGTGCCTGCTGCCAAGTGTGACAACTTGAATTAGATCTCTGGCACCCACATGGTGAGAGGAGGAAATGGATGTTCACAAGTTGTCCTCTGACTTCCACACCTGTGCCATGGACACATGTGCACATCTGACACACACACACACACACAGGAAACGAATACACACATAAACAAGTATAATAATAACAAAGCCAAGTAAGAAGACCCGGACAATCCCTGGGGCTTGCTGCAGAGTTATGTGAGCTGTCATAAGAAGCATGGAGGGTTTTGGTGCAGGGAGGGGATCAGGTCTGGTTTATACCCTGTGAAACCCATGGCAGGAAGGGTCAGGGGAGGCAAGGAGAAGGGGTAAGAGGCTGCAGGTGTGTCCGAGCTAGAGCAGAACATGGTATGAACAGGGAGGGGAAATGGTGAGGAACAAGGAGTCATCAGGCTCTGGAGGAAGGGTCTTAGTTAGGGCTTGTAGGCGAGACCCTGAGGCTGAAAGGGAGGTGGGACCTTTGAGAGATGCACAGGTTACAGGTATTTGTCCTGAACAACTCAATGGGAAGTACCATTTCTAGACAGGGAATGACAAGGGATGAGTGATCTGAGAGGATGAACACAAGAGTAAGATGGGAGGCGGAGGGGCTTAGAGAAGAGATGAATAACTCTGTATGAGGCATGTTGAGGGCCATGTAGACATGGCAGGAGGAGGAATGTCTGGAAGTCAGGAGGATGAGTGAGGTCTGGGTGGAGGTGGCATTATGCAGGGATGCCAGGCTCAGCCAGGCTTCCCTTGGATCTCCTGTTGAGCTTACTGCATACCGTAGCTCCCTTTCCCATAGGTCTGGGTTGTACCCTCTTCCCTCTGCTTGGTGTGAATGTCTTGGGCTGTTATCTACGGCCAAGCTAGGGAGAAGTGGAGGGGCTAACAGTTCCTGGAATCTTGGAGAATGCTATTCCCTTTTAGACTCTAGGATGTGTCCTTTAGGCCCAGGAACATTTGGGAGCTGTGGTCTCATCTTGAGATAGCCTGAGGAGTCCTACTATTGATATTGCAAACAAAGATGTGCAGAATAGCATGTGGGAAGAAGCATAGTCCACAGTGATGCAAACTGTTCTCCTTCTCTGTTTTTTCCAGAGGCAGAGCTGAGGCTGTCTGCCTTAGTGAGCCATCCCAAAGCTAAGCTTTGAATTTCTTTTCTGACAACTTACAGGAAGCTGCCTGGTAGAAAGCTATCATCTAGAAGCCCAGCTGGCTGGCTGGCTTTGTGATCTTGGTCAAGTCACTTAACCTTCAGGAGTCACAGTTCCTTCATCTGCAAAATGAAGAGGTCGGTGAGAATGTGGGCTACATCTTTGGGCTCTAATGATGGAGTTTCTTATAGCAGAGTCCTTCCTCTGTTCCTATTGAGGACGTGAGGCAGAGAGAGTTAGGAAGTGTCTGCCTGCATCTCAGGGCTGCGTCTCAGAGCCCTCCCCTGCAGCCTGTGGGATATTCTTCATCTTGCCTCTTAACAAGTGAAAGGAAAAGGATGGGTGATGGGGGACTTTGTGTGTTTAAGGTATGGGGTGATGGATGCTTGTTGAGCACCTACTAAGAGTCCAAGCTCAATTGTCCCCAGTGAATGGGAGACAATTCATCAAAAGAAGGAAGGAAGGATGATTCATTTCCTGCTCTCATATTCTCATTGTCTAGTAGAGCAAAATGTATGTGAGATAAATGTGTTGCATGTTTAATTCTCTTTTAAATCCTAAGCAAGCTGTAAGATAAACAATGAGATTTTAAAATGATTATGAACTCATACATTGTTATATTTAACATTTCAATGTTTGGTTATTTTTCTTTTTCTTGTTCAAATTGTGTTGTCTTATTCAGGGGCAGTCTTTTTTTTTTTTTTTTTTTTTTTTTTTGTATCCTTTTGAGACAGGGTCTCCTGTAGCTCCAGCTGTCTTGGAACTTACTACATAGAACAGGCTTGCAGATTAAAGGCGTGCACCACCATGCCTGGCCTTCAGGGGCAGTCTTGCAGTCTTTAGATTAGCTCTTTGTCCTTTGGAAATGGAATGCTATGCCTTAATCCCAGCACTTGGGAAGTGGAGGCAGAAGAATCAGAAGTTCAAGGCCATCTTCAGCTACACAGAAAGTTCAAGTTCAGCCTAGGATAGAGAGCAGAAGCAGGGCTAGGTTGGAGCTCAGTTGGTAGAGTGCTTGTCCAATGTGGGACATCCTGGATTTGATCCCAGCACCACATAAAACTATGTGAGATTATACACAATAATCTCAGAGGCAGAGGGATCGGAAGTTCAAGGTCATCTTTGGATACATGGTGAGTCTGAGGTCAGCCCAGACTACACAAGACCCTGTCAAAACAAGCTAGCCAACAAGAAAACAAACAAAAACACATAGAAATCCAGAAGAGAAATGTTACTATTTGTACAAATCAAATGCTCAAGGCCACAAGGTCAAAGGTTAATGAAGTTGGGGTTTGATCTTCACCACTTAACTCCAAATTTTTTTTTTTTTTTGGTCTTTTTGAGACATGGTCTCCCTGTAGCCCCAGCTGTCCTGGAACTCACTCTGTAGACCAGGCTGGCCTTGAACTCACAAAGATCCGCCTGCCTCTGCCTCCCAAGTGCTAGGATTAAAGGCTTGCGCCACCACGCCAGGCTTTTAACTCCAATTTTTTTTTTTTAATTTTATTTATTTCTGTATGTGTATGAATGTACTGTCTGCATGCAGGTTTGTGCACCTGTGTCGTGCAATGCCGCGGAGGTCAGAAGAGGGTGTCGGATTCCCCTGGAACTGGAGTTCTCCTGGAATTGGAGTTTCAGATGGTTTTCGGCTGCCATGTGGCTGCTGGGGATCGAACCTGGGTCCTCTGTAAGAGCGGTCGGCGCTCTTAACCGCTAGTCTATCTCTCCA
>VZQC01003175.1:1032994-1065469 GCA_009823505.1 Rhizomys pruinosus | reverse complement strand
CCTAGTCATCCTCCTCAGCCATCTCCTAGTCATCCTCCTCAGCCATCTCCTAGTCATCCTCCTCAGCCATCTCCTAGTCATCCTCCTCAGCCATCTCCTAGTCATCCTCCTCAGCCATCTCCTAGTCATCCTCCTCAGCCATCTCCTAGTCATCCTCCTCAGCCATCTCCTAGTCATCCTCCTCAGCCATCTCCTAGTCATCTTCCTCAGCTATCTCCTAGTCATCCTTCTCAGCCATCTCCTAGTCGTCCTCCTCAGCCATCTCCCTGGCCTCTATCAGCTCCCAGGATCACCTAGTCGTCCCTCTCCCCTCCACATGCTCTCTCCAGTCCCGTAGTAATGTAACCCTTCCCTCCTCTGCAGTACAGCGTTGGCAGGTCTGTAACAAGGCTTTTGTGACTGCCTGGGCTCTAGTCACCTCCCCTCACAGCTGAGCTCTGTGAAGACAAGGCATTGTTAGATCCCTCCACACTGTCACACTGTGCTTCCAAAAGTGCCTGGGATAATGAACGTGTAATGTTTAGATACTTCAAGCCAGGCATGGAATGACCTCTGATATTTTTAAGAGATTTTATAGCACAGACAGGAAGAAATGTGGTGAATGGAACCTAATTCTTCTGACTCAAGACTTAGTGTGTTTCAAGGTGAAGGAGATGTTGTGGAATACTTCGTTGCATTTCTGAAAACAACCAACAGATCAATTTATTTGTTAGCTAATTCTACCTTTCTAACCTATCCTATCCTGTTCTATTTTATTTGAGACAAGGTCTTAGGTATCCCAGGCTGACCTGGAACTCACTATGTGGGTGAGGATGGCTTTGAATTTCTAATCTTTCTGCCTCCACCTCTCGAATGCTGAGATTATAGGTGTGTACCAGAACACTTGATTTATGTGGTGCTGAGGATAGAACCCAGGGCTTCTTCTTGCGAGGCAACTAAGCTGAGCTCCATCCCCAGCACTGTTCCCTAATTTATGCAAACAGGAATGGAGTGCTTCTTTGACTGATTATTACATTGCTGTTCATTCCAGGAATGCAAAATCCAAGGAATCTTAGACTCTGCCTGTGCCAGGCTTCCTATCTGGGAGGGCTACATCCACATGGATGGGCTATCACGACCTACCAGGTGTAGAAACAGGCAAACTCTTCTGTATGTTGAATTCTCTCTAGAGGGAGAAGAAGCCACACGCTGTGGAGGAGGCAAGACTGACTGAGAAGACGTAAAAGGTCACAACAAATTTATTAGGCAATAGTGAATACCTTGGAAGAATCAATCCACTTCCTCCAATTCAAATATCAATTAATGGCTTGGCTTTGAGGAATCTACAGCAAAGCATTAAATGAAAGCTAAATACAGTCTTTTCTGTCTGCTCTAGACAGCCGGATGTACTTTATTGACATTTGTTTTGGGGCTTCTTCAGGAAATTTGGGCTCACCCATAGGCAGCTTGCCAGATCTGTGATGGCTCTGTGCCAATGCTCCAGGAATATACCCAGAGTCCCCTCAGCAGTGGGTGGAGCAGGGGTCATTCTATCGACTGCCTGTTTGCCCTGAATTACCAGCATCCAAAAGGTAAACAGTTTTTTTTTTTTCATTTGTGTCCTCCTTCAGTTAACTGTTTTGTGATTTGCAATCTATAATTAATTCTTTGTCAGCCAATGAGTTGTTTTCATGGATTCATTCCACAAATGCTTGGCTAAGCGCTTGGAACTGTGTTGGGTTTAGGAGATAAAAAGGGAATACAGGGTGGTCTCAGCCTTGAAGAAAATGATTTTAGTGAGGGTCACTCATGAAGCCACCTGGGAGGTTTTGTAATGAGGGAGACAAAACACTTCCAGGCGTGTCCTTGGGAGGGACTGGAGCTCTATCTGAGGGTGGTCAAAGAAGGCACAGGCTATGGTGGACAAGATGGCCCTTGAAGGCTTCTGGAAGCTTAGGGAAGAAACCTAACTGAAGAGGAAGAGAGTGAGGAGAGAATGGTGCTTAAGATTAGAAGGCAGATGGGTTATGGGAAGACTCTGGGAATAAGAAGGAGGAGGGAGTATAAGAAGAGGCTCCGACCCTTGTTTGGAATATACCTTCAAGCACAGGGATTGTCCATTCCATTAGGATGGTCTCTGAGCGAGACTCACCCACTCACTGTGTCCCGTGCTTGGCTCAGGCTGACCAGCATCTTTGACAGGCTGTCCTAGGACCAAAGTAGCACGAGCTACTCTCGTGGAACCTGGATTACTTATAAAATGTCCCAGCAACACATCCAACACTGCCATCCTCCCGAATGGCTTCCATTATCTGTGAATAATTTCTAAGAACATTTACTGTCTCTAAACTATCCTTGTGTTCCGTAGGGTGCCATCCTCCCCTCTACTGCCCCTCCCCACATACCCTGCCCCAGATGTGTGAATAGAGGCCTGTGAAGGAGCTGTCTGGATCTGAGCAGAAAGATAATTATTTGCCTTTTTCGTAAGGGAAAGCTAATTATTAGAAGGGATCCCAGCCTAATTACACAGCTAGGTCCAGTGTGCATGTCGCTTTGTACATATTGCTTCCTGACAAAGATGTTCCAGTTATCCTGGAGCCATTGTTAGAAGAGGGAACTGCCATTTCCGATGATTTCTGATGTTCCCACCCTCTTGCCTGTCCCCGATCAATGACCCCTTGGAGTAGGGAGACCGAGCCAGATTCTGAGGATGAGGAAAGAAACAATGGCGTCTTCTAGAAGTGTCTTTCTCATAGTGACCTGTAGGATAGTCAGTGGAGGTACCCTGAGGAGAAGGCTGGAGCTCAAGGGGGCCAAGGGGAGACTGAGTTCCCTTTGCCTGTGGAAGTTTGGGTAGCACTTGAACTTGGGTCTCTGGTTGGACAGCTGGTCCTTTCTCACATTGAAGAAATGATGAACTTGGTTCTTAGTGGGCTGGCCCAAGCCGGGGAGAGCCTTTTCATACTCCACGCCCAAGAGTGGAGCAGGTGCCTCTCAGGCAGGAGGGTAGGACCAAGGGCATGGTTCCCAGAGGCGGCAATGCTCCCAGGTGAGTGTTTGTAGGTGAGCGTCTCACTGGAGATGCTTCACAGTCCGGAGGGCCCATCCCTGTCCAGGTACAGACCGAAGTGCTTCTGACAGGTAGGGGAAGTGCTGCTGAGGAACACTTGCTGTCCTTGATGTCCCTGGGGATTTTTGAAATGGGCCAAGAGAAGCAGGCGAAGACCAAATGCATCCACATTTCTAGAAGCAAGTGAATGTGGCCTGGAGGAGAGGGGCATTAAGCTGAGCTGGTGCTGACTGCTGACCACAGCTACCCAGCACCCCGCGGACCCTCATCTGAAGAATAGAGCCTGAACTGCTTATTTGAAACCTTTTTCTTCATTCGATTCTATGTGCAATCATCAAAATATATTTACTGATTTATTTGTTTTTTTCTGTGTGCATACAATGGTGTGTGTGTGTGTGTTGTGTGTGTGTGTGTGTTGTGTGTGTGTGTGTGTGTGTGTAGCTTGTGCCATCACACTCAGTTTTATGTGGTGCTAAGAACTGGCCCCAGGGCTTTCATGCAACCGGGCAAGCATTCTACCAACCAAGCCCTTTCCCTAGCCCTATAGTATGCTGAAATACTTAAAATGCTGTTTGCCCACATCTAGGATACTAAACTATCCATGCCCTTTAACCTAGTATTTTCACTTCAGGAAAATTTTCCAAAGGAAACAGGAACATAAACAAGGATGTTCTTTACAGTGTTGTATTGTTTATATATTAGGGAAAAATCATCATTTATATGTGACTTAGGGAGAAATCGGGAATAACCTAAAGCTCCAACAATGGGGGACTCACTCTGCTACATCCTCATAATAATCGTTTTTATAATCATTGAAAGGATGTTTATGAAGTCTTTATAAAAACACAGGGGAGGCCGGGCGTGGTGGCACACGCCTTTAATCCTAGCACTTGGGAGGCAGAGGCAGGCGGATCTTTGTGAGTTCAAGGCCAGCCTGGTCTACACAGTGAGTTCCAGGACAGCTGGAGCTACAGGGAGACCCTGTCTCGAAAAGACCAAAAAAAAAAACAAAAAACAGGGGAACAGTTGTGTTTATATTAAGGGAGAATGACAGGATATAAAATTGTACATTTAGTCACAACTGTGAAAACAGTGTCATATAGCAAGAGACACATACACACAGGAAAAGACTAGAACCAAGCATGATATATCTTTGATTAGTAGAACTGTAGGGCATTAAAATAGTTTTGTTTTTCTAAAAACAAATTTAAACATAAGTTTCATCCAGACTCTTTATCTCTGCAAAACAGCCAAGGAAAGTGACGGAAGGAAAGTGACGGAAGGAAGGCTTGTTTTGGCTCATGGTTTTGGAGGCTTCACCCATCCTGGCTGGGAGGTGCAGTGGGGCAGAGCAGCTCAGATCATGGCAGCCGACAAGCAGAGAGGAAGGGACTGACCGGGGACATGACACGTCTTTCCTTGGTACACTCCCAGTAACCTACTTCTTTTGAGTGGGCTCCCTCTCCTGCTTCTCACCCTCCCAATAAATGCCATCATATTAAGAAGGGATGAACCCATTGATTATGTCAGAGCCCTCTGGATCTAATCACATGCCCCAAGGTTTGTGTTTGGGGCTAGAGAGATGGCTCAGTGGCTAAGTGCTTGTACTATTGTTCTTGCAGAGGCCTTGAATTTGGTTCTCAGTAACCATATCAGGCAATTTATGACTGCCTCTGTAACTCCAATGCTTCTGGGTTCTTTGGGTACCTGCACTCATAACCCACACAGAGACACACAGAGACAGACAGACAGACAGACACACACACACACACACACACACACCAAACTAAAAGTAAGATAATTTTTTAAAACAAAATCCTTTGGTTGATAATCAAACTCCTAATACCATAATCCTGTGGGAGACATTAACACATTAACATTTTATTGATGTATTTTAATGAAATTTTATAATTTATTTGTATTTTACGTGTATGAGTGTTTGGCCTGCATGTGTGTAAGTGCACCATGTGTATGCTGTGCCCTTGGAAAACAGAAGAAGGCATAGGATCCCCTGGAACTGGGGTTATGGTGGTTGTTGCTGCCATGTGGGTGCTGGGAACTGAACCCAGGTCCTCTGCAAGAGCAGCCAGTGCTCTCAACTGCTTAGCCATTTCTCTAAGCCCTATTGATGAATAAAAAAAAAAAAAAAAAAAAAAAAAGAATGCAAAACAGAGGTAAGAAAAACAACAGAACTCTACCGAAGGGACCAGTTCCTCTCAGCTCCTTCCTTTACTGGCAACTGGAACCATGGCTAGTTTGTGATCTAAACACTTGGAAAAGGATGGCATGCTGGGGAAGCTCTTGAGGTGATGGGGTTGAAGGTAGAATCTGGCAGGATCCACAGGACCATGTACTGATGGGAAGAAAGCTGTAAATCTGTCCGAGGTTTTGCAAAATGACAAAATATCCCAATTTCTAGGGGCTGGAGAGATGGCCTAGTGGTTAAGAACACCAATTGCTCTTGCAGAGGACCCGGGTTCAATCCCCAGGACCCACATGGCAGCTAAGAACCGTCTGTAACTCTGATTCCAGGAGAACTCCAGTTCCAGGGGAATCTGAGACCCTCTTCTGACCTCTGTGGCATTGCAGGACACGGGTGCACAAACCTACATGCAGACAGTACATTCATACACATACAAAAATAAATAAAATAAAAAAAAATTCCTGGAAAAATGGGGACACAGTGACTTAAGGGCCAAGTCTAGACTTCAGGGGTCAGGCTCAAGTTCTCAAACCCTGCTTCACTTTCTTATTCCTTCTAGAATTTCAGGTTTCATCAATCCAAGATGAAGTTCTCACACTAGCCTCAGAGTAGCAGTCACAGAGATTCAAGCATGATCCCATGCATGGAGAGCTTCATGCTCAGGAGGGAGTGGCTCAGCACCTGTTGGCTCCTGCTTTAAGATTCTCAGCCACTGTATTGGTTATTCTTCTGATGCTGTGATAAGACACTGACCAAAGCAACTTATAAAAGGAAGAGTTCCAGAAGAAGTGTCTGCCGTGACAGAGTCTTGGCAGCAGATGTGGATGGAGCTGAGTGTTCACACCTTCAAGGAGGCACGGGAAGCAGACAGAGACTGGAAATCTGGCAAGGCTTAAGAACTTCAAAGCCTGCCCCCAGCGCCATGCTTCCTCCAGCATGGCCACACGTCCTAGAGGTTCCACAACCCTCCCCAAACAGTACCACAAACTGGGGACAAAGCGTCCAACTACTTGGAGCCTATGGGGGACATTCTCATTTAAACCACCACAGCCACTAAAAACCTGGTTTTTAGCATGTTCTCCTTTGTTGGTAAGAGAATTGCCCTGGTTGTAAGCCCTGCCTGTGATGCTCCTACTTTTAAATTGGACAGTTTGGCTCAGGACATGCCCTAGCAGGCAGACCATGTTGTGTGAGGAAGCACTGTGTTAGTCACAAAAGAGATAGCTTTACTGCTGGTCTGTGCTGGCACCACTGAGAATGCCCCCTCTCTAGGACAGAGCAGGTGGCCACTCATCACAGTACTCTGCTCAGGGGGTTCACAGGAACTCAGAGGTGGAGACAGACAAAGCCAGCTTTCTGGAAAGGGCTGGCTAGCTTGCTGCTGTAGCTCTTGCCTGGGCTTCCAGGAAAGTGAGCTTAGGGTCTTGCTCTGGTCTTCCACCTGCTTGGTACCACTTTCATCAACACTTTGAAGTTCCTTGAGTATGACTAAAACTTTTCCATCGTCATAAGTGGGTGTTTCACAGAGGTAGGAAGGTAACACCTATCTTCTGAACAGATGGCTCAAAGAAACCTTGGGAGCCTAAATAGAAGCAGATTTGGGTGGGATGCATTATCTAGAAAGAATGACTCCTTGATGCTTGCAAATCTACCATAACACCTCCTGCACTACAGAGTCTATGAGGCTTCATTGTCCCTTTGTAGAGATAACTGACTTGGAAAGTCATATCCTCAGGTATTGCTAATAGCTTTTACTAGGTCACCTGCATAGAGATAAGTAAGGTTGGTATGCTGGCTTTTTGAGAATTAGCGCCAAGTAAAAGTAAACTAGACATGAGGTTGGAGAGATGGCTCAGTGGTTAAGAGCACTGACTGCTCTTGCAGAAGACCCAGGTTTGAATCCCAGCGCCCACATGGTGGCTAACAACCACCTGTAACTCCAGATCCAGGGGATCCAATGCTCTCTTCTGATCTCCATGGCACCATGGGCACTGCACAACATGAGTGCATTTACATATGTGCAGGCAATAAACTCAACCATATAAAATAAAATAAATTAATTAAAAAACTTTTTTAAAGTAAAACCAGGCAGTATGAGATAGTGGAGGCAGCAGAGACTATCCTCTGATCCCCTGGGATTTATGTTTCATTTGAGTTTTATTTTGGTGCTGGGGATGGAACCCAAGGCTTTGTGTACTTGAAGTCCAAGCTCCTCACTGAGCCGTGAAAGCAGCCTCTTACTCACTTTGAATTATGGTTGTTAGTTCAAGTGCGATTATGATTCATTCAAGTAGAGAGAATCTAAGGAGCCACTTCAGATAGGAGCGGGGTAGGAATGAGATGGGGTAGTTTAGACAGGGATATCCAGATATCTGGGCAGGGAACATAGAGGCCCAGCCGTCCATCCAGGAAGTCGGGGGGTGGCTGAGATGACCACCACACGCCTTCTTACCCCAGCATTTGCCCTCTTTCTCACCATCCACCTCTACGTGGCTGTTCTTCATGAGATGTGGCAGCCTTCTGCCTGTGCCGTGGAGAGGCATCTTTTATCTGCTGACCTCTCACTGATGCCAAAGCATTGGGTTGTCTGGATTGAATGAGGAAACAGATTGAGCTGCCATGAAGCCTGAGAACCAAGTGTGGAGCCACACATGTACCCACGTTCTGTCCTGTGAAGATTCCTGATCTCTGTGTCTGTACAAACACTGTAAGTACACAAACAATCCTTGCATGTCTGAGCCACGTTGTTATAGACTGAGAAACTGCCCAGCTCTGGAAGCAGCTTCTTACTGGTAGCTACAGGAAGACTTAGAGAGGCTAGTTGTGTGGCGGAATGGTAGAACGTTTCCCTAGCATAGGAAAGACCTTGGGGAATTTAGTCCCCGGCATGGGAGCTGAGCAGTCCCCTTGTGTCTGTTTCTTGACCTCTGAGACCCAGGTTTTTCTCCTGTGCCACCAGGATTCTGATCACACCCCAGGCAGGCCTTGCTGCCGTTTCCTGCCTCATGTATACAGTTGTGAGGATTTATTGCAGCTGGGATTTTGTTTCAAGCATTTAATATGATTAGAAAACATCAAATATCAAAAGCTTATCTAGTAAACACCTCCCATCCATGCCATGGATGTTACGGTCAGCTCTGGATTGAAGTCGAGTCACATTTCAAAACAGATGCAATTTCAAGAGGCCAGAGTGAGGCCGCCCACATCTGCTGCTGTGATCTTTCGTGTGCAATAAATGGCATTGTTGGGGAGCTCCGCTGGAAGACTCGGCTTGGTCAGCAGGACCTGTTCACAATGCAGCAGCTTTCCGGGGATTTAAAAAATGCAGCCTCGCACTCTGAGGCCAGTGGGCAATCTGCTGGGGAGGACAGAGATGCAGTTTAAGACTCAGATGTTCAAACCAAATTCTCTTCGACCCAAATTCGAGTGATCTTCTGGAGCAACAGGCATTCAGGACCGATTCTGGAGGAGAGGAAGGCAGACATGGAGGGCTTGTAAAGAGGATGATGCTGCCACCGAATCTCTCTGTTTATTCCATTGGAAGCACACTTTTAAAATGTCTTTGTTCCCTTTGGAATAAAAGTGAAGGATGAATCCAGTTGATGCTGGTTGGGGTGGGAGGGTTCCTTCTAATCGGTGGTTATCATGTTAAAGACAGCGTATCTTCTTATGTGTGTCATGATGGGAGACTGTGCCCTGTCTGGTGCCTCTGAGCACTCCAGCTTGTCCTCAGGAACAGGACATGTGTCTTTGCAGGTGTATGTGCTGGTGGGAACAGGGGCCTGTGTCTGTATGGATGCACATGTGTGGGAAAAGGGGCCTGTTGGGGGAGGGCAACAGAGGCTGTGTGTCTGTTCGTGTGCATGTGTGGGAACAGGGGACTGTGTATCTGTGTGAGTGTGCATGTGTGTGGGAGTAGTGACCTGTGTGTCTGTGTGAGTGTGCATGTGTGTGGGAACAGGGGCCTGTGTATCTGTGTGAGTGTGCATGTGTGTGGGAACAGGGGCCTGTGTGTCTGTGTGTGTGTGCATGTGTGTGGGAGCAGGGGTCTGTGTGTCTGTGTGTGTGCATGTGTATTGGAGCAGGGGTCTGTGTGTCTGTGTGTGTGGGCATGTGTGTGGAAACAGGGGCCTGTGTGTCTGTGTGTGTGCATGTGTGTGGGAGCAGGGGCCTGTGTGTCTGTGTGTGTGCATGTGTGTGGGAACAGGGGCCTGTGTGTCTGCGTGTGTGTGCATGTGTGTGGGAGCAGGGGCCTGTGTGTCTGCGTGTGTGAATGTGTGTGGGAGCAGGGGCCTGTGTGTCTGTGTGTGTGCATGTGTGTGGGAGCAGGGGCCTGTGTGTCTGTGTGTGTGTGCATGTGTGTGGGAGCAGGGGCCTCTGTGTCTGTGTGTGTGCATGTGTGTGAGAACAGGGGCCTGTGCGTCTGTGTGTGTGCATGTGTGTGGGAACAGGGAACTGTGTGTCTGTGTGTGTGTGTGTGTGAATGTTTGTGGAAACAGGGGCCTGTGTGTCTGTGTGTGTGGTAGCAGGGACTGTGTGTCTGTGTGTGTGTGCATGTGTGTGGGAGCAGGGGTCTGTCTGTCTGTGTGTGTGCATGTGTGTGGGAGCAGGGGCCTGTGTGTCTGTGTGTGTGCATGTGTGTTGGAGCAGGGGCCTGTGTGTCTGTGTGTGTGTGCATGTGTGTGGGAACAGGGAACTGTGTGTGTGTGTGTGAATGTTTGTGGAAACAGGGGCCTGTGTGTCTGTGTGTGTGGTAGCAGGGGACTGTGTGTCTGTGTGTGTGCATGTGTGTGGGAGCAGGGGTCTGTGTGTCTGTGTGTGTGCATGTGTGTGTGAGCAGGGGTCTGTGTGTCTGTGTGTGTGTGCATGTGTGTGGGAGCAGGGGTCTGTTTGTGTGTGTGCATGTGTGTGGGAGCAGGGGTCTGTGTGTCTGTGTGTGTGCATGTGTGTGGGAGCAGGGGTCTGTGTGTGTGTGTGTGTGTGAATGTTTGTGGAAACAGAGGCCTGTGTGTCTGTGTGTGTGCATGTGTGTGGGAGCAGGGGTCTGTGTGTCTGTGTGTGTGTGCATGTGTGTGGGAGCAGGGGCCTGTTTGTGTGTGTGCATGTGTGTGGGAGCAGGGGTCTGTGTGTCTGTGTGTGTGCATGTGTGTGGGAGCAGGGGCCTGTGTGTCTGTGTGTGTGCATGTGTGTGGGAGCAGGGGTCTGTGTGTCTGTGTGTGTGCATGTGTGTGGGAGCAGGGGCCTGTGTGTCTGTGTGTGTGCATGTGTGTGGGAACAGGGAACTGTGTGTGTGCATGTGTGTGGGAGCCGGGGTCTGTGTGTGTGCATGTGTGTGGGAGCCGGGGCCTGTGTTTGCATGGATGTGCACATGTGTGGCAGTTGGGGTCTGGGAAGCATACAGACTTCTAATTCCCTCCCAGCCGCTCTCCCTCTCTCCTGGCTACTTCACTATTCTTCCTGCTCACTCGGTGCAGGGGACACTTTATCTGTTAGGCTAATATTTCTGAAGGCGCCACAGTCCTGTGGATTTGAGTGACCCGTTCCAGCTGTTTCTGGCTGCAGCTCTGAAGCTGGCGGGCGGTGGGGTGGGTTACACCGTGGAAAATGCGTTCCTAATGGGGCAACAGCTGCCACCGTCCAGAGCTCCAGGAGTCGGTGTAATGAGAGAAATTGTTCTCTGCTGTTGGCGCTGGCAGATTTCACCCATAAACGAAGATTTGCAGCTTCCAACAGGGGAGGTATTTGTTTGCTTAGATTCCTAGAAGCTGATGAGGAGGTGGGGCTGCAAGGGGTGAGAAAGCCACAGAGTACTGGGGAATACCCACCCCTGTTCCCTCTGTACTCCAGTTGGGCCTGGGCTGGCCAGAGCCTGACCCTACCTGCCGCTGAAAATGAAAGGCAACTGGGCTCTCAGGGTGGAGCCTGTCTAGGTGTGGCAGAGACAGACCGACCGGAGGGAGCGTGAGGCCAGCTAGCAACAGGGGTCCTCAAACTGAGCCTGACAGGGGGAAGAGAAGGGGGAGGAGAGAGGGCGGGAGCTTCTCCTAACAGCTGTTTCCTCTGGAAGTCAAAGAGAAACGATCCAGGTTATAGATATCACCTCACCAGCTATTATTCAAGCCCACTGAGAATTTATTTTCCTTTCATTTAGCGCTCATCAAAGTCACAAAAACATTGCATTTGAAACGTTCTGCAAGGCTTCTGATGAAAAGTGGAGTTTCTCCTCAGCCTCCTCCGAGGCGGCAGCTTTTAACTCTTACTTGATTCCTGTCATCTTCCTTCACCTCCTTCAGCAGCGCGCTGTGTCTTGTTATGGCAGTTTGAGGAATAATCTGTTGATTTCTCAGAATGTGTTCTGGTTTCATTTCTGTTGCTGTTTTAAAATCCTCTGATTAAAAGCAACTTAAGCCAGGCGTGGTGGCACATGCATAATCCCAGCACTCTGGAGGCAGAGGTAGGTGGAGCTCGATGAGATCTAGGCCAGCCTGGAATGGTCTACATAGCAAGTTCCAAGCCAGCTGGGGCTACGTAGTGAAGCCCTGTCAAACAAACAAACAAAAAAACAAACAGAAAAGAAACTTAAAGGAGAGCAGGGAAGTGAAGGAAACAGACATTTGAAGCAGCGTATCCACAATCAGGAGGAAGAGAAAAGTGCATTCTTGCTTGCTTGCTTGCTTGTGTTCAGCTTCATTTCTCCAGTCTCATACAGTTCAGAACCCCCTGCCTAGGAGATGGTGCTGCCCACAGTGGGCTGGATCCCCCTCATACCAGTTAACTTAATTAAGACATTCCCCCACAGACATGCCCTCAGGCCAGCTCAATGTAGAAAATCCCTCCTTGAGATTCTTTTCCCAGGGGATTCTAGGTTGTGTTAACGTGGCAAAGCTAACCGTCACAATGGAAGATAAACATTCTCTCAGAGCTATCCTCCTTCCCATTACAACAGACAATGCCTGAGATTTTGTTCATTCTTCACTTTCTCTTTATTCATTCATTCATTCATTCATTCATTCATTCATTCATTCATTCATTCATTCATTATTTTGACACTGCTGGGGATTGACTCCAAAGCCCCTTGCATGCTAGGCAAGAGCTCTGGTTCTGAGCTACATGACTAGCCCCTTGGTTTCTTGAGGCAGGGTCTCAGTAAGTAGACCAACTTGAGCCTGAACTCTAGATCCTGCTGCCTCAGCCCTCCAAATGCTGGAAATGAGGTGTACTACCATGCTCCAGCTGGGCTGCTTTGGTTGCTTCTTGCAGAAGGCTAGTGTTAGGGTTACATTGGTGTGTATCCGACAGCTTCCTAGCTCCTGTGCAGTTTCCCTGAAATCACCTACTGTAGCTGAATGGTTTGGAGGTGTCCGGGAGCTTTGAGATGAAAGCAGGGCTTGGATGGCTTGGGCTCCCCATCCTCCTCTGGTTTTTCTCTGCGCACTTACATTTTCTTGCCAACTCTAAAGCAAAGAAAGAGCTTTCATTGTTTCAACTCTGGACTCCAGGTTTTAGAGCATGACTCTTTCCTTTAATATATAATAAATAATATGTTTAAATAGTAAATTTCTAATGGCACAAATATTGCTGTTAGATCCTTGCCTCTTAGGATGGGGGGGAGAGCATATAAGAAATGGGAGGTACAGCCCAGAAACTTGAAGCCACGGCAAGAGAAAACTGTTTCTTGCTAACCTGTAAAGAACATGGAACTTGATACTAAAATTTTCCATGTAAAGGGTGCTTGATGCATTCAGCCTCCCAAAGCAGTCAAATGTATTCCATAAGGCTAGACAGCTCTGGGAAAGCTTTCCTTTCTATTCCATGCAGTGCTGTCGGAGAGAAACCTAGCTGGGATTAGAAACACACTTTCCACAGAGCTAGGGAGACCGTGGAGAGGTGTGCAGGGGGCACATAAATAATGGAAGAGCTGTGGCAAATGCTTTCGAAGTGAACCATCTGTCCCTGCTGCAGAATGGAGCCATGAAAACATGACCCTAACCACAGGGTCCCAGCACAGGAGAGGGCCTGTTTACATTTACAACAGACACCACAAGCAGCTTGGTGCTTGACACAAGAGAAGGTGCTCAAAACATACCTGTCTTTAGTATTCACTTTGCAGATGAGCAAACAGAGACCCTAGGAATCTAAATGGCAGGCTCCCAGTCATACAGCAGATAAACCTCGGAGCTGGAAGATGAACCCAGTGCTTCCCTCCCTTCTGTTGGTACACTGAACACTCCTTATACCTTAGACACTAAAGATTCACATGGCAGAAAATCAAATCATCCCAGAGGAGCTGAGACTTGTTGGGAGACTGTAAGTAGGCAAATCCTTACAGAAGAAATGCAAAAAGAACAGAGTGATACAAACTTATGTTAGGGACTTCAAGAAGCCAGAGAAGGGGAACAGTCCAGATTAGTAAGGCTTCTAGAGGAAGTGCAAGTTTCACCTTGACCATGAAGTTGCATAAATATTAGCCCAGAAGAATAGGCTCTGACTTTTTTTTAATGTATTCTCTGTCAGAAGATGCTCAGACAGCCAGGAGGAACTAGAGTCAGGTAGACAAGGGAGGGGCATCAGGGAGAATAGTTAGGTTCATACTGGAGAGATGGTTCAGTAGTTAAGATCTTGGACTATGCAAAGGATTCGAATTTGGTTGCCAGCACCCATATTGGGCAGCTCATAACCACCTGTAACTTCAGCTCAAGGGGACCCCTGTCCTTTTCAGGTAACTTCCTTTATGTGCACCTACCCGAGACAGATACACACATACACATAATGAAAGAAAGAGAAAGAAAGAAAGAAAGAAAGAAAGAAAGAAAGAAAGAAAGAAAGGAAGAAAGAAAGAAAGAAGAGGAAAGAAGAAAGGAAGGAAGAAAGAAAGAAAGATAAAAGAAAGAGAAAGAAAGAAAGAGATAGATCAGGACAATGAGAGGGGAGAGATGAGAGAAGGAAAATGTAAGCAACGTGTTCCAATAATAACAAATAAAACAAGGTGGTCACACAGGGAGGGAGAGGGTCTAGGCTGATTCCCAACTTCCTGATTAGCTACTTATCTGAGGGATGCTATTCAATGAGAGAGAAAATGAAAGAGAGGATGAGAGAGGAGATAAAATGGAGTCCAGATTTGAATGTGTGTTATTCAAGAGCTGAGTGATCTAATTGGAGATGCACAGAGGGCAGCTGAAGTTACAGAAGAGAGAACTGGGGAGGAATCAGAGGTGAAGGTGGGGGGTGAAAATGAATGGAATCAGACTGGGGCCTTCGTAGTGGCAGAAGGTTAAGGGTGGAGCCCTGAGGAACAGCCAAAATACAAGATGACACTTAGGCAGAATGCATGAGCTCTGGTGGGGTGGGGGGGGTAGGGAGAGGGACACGGGTCTAGATTTGATTTGTAATGTAATCTTGTATAAAAAATAAAAATTAAAAAAGGAGAAAAAAGGAAAAAAAGATGACACATGAAAAAGTCATGAGGAGATGCAGAGACGTGGGAGGAATTGCTTTCTGAGAGAAGAAACAGATCTTAGGAAGGAGGCGGTGGTCAGCATGGTCGATGCAGCAGAAAACTGTAGAAAGGAAAACTTCGATCAAGGCCATTGGTCTTCTTAGGTGATGTACGGAGGGAACAGTGGGTGGGTGATACCCAGCTGAGAGGTTTGACCGGGTAGCATGCTTCCATATTACATAAGAGCCTTCTCTGGCCGGGCTGTGGGTACAGAGGATACAAGTCCTAACATTTCAACTCCAGGAGGAAGCACCCTGGAAGGTCCTAAGATGGACTCCAATCCAGGCTGAGGACAAGCCGGTTCCACAGGAGAGGGATTAGGACCCATGCCTGCTTCCTGGAGACTGTACCCTGTTGAGTGTTTGTTCTCGCTTGGAACATAACATTGGCTTTAGGTTCTTGATGGAGATCATCCAGAATGGGGTACAGAAGAATCAGACTCCCAGGATGTCTCATCCACTTTTTCTGCTGTTCTGACACATACCTGAGAGAAACAACTTAAGAAAGAAGTCATTATTTTGGTTTATGGTTTCAGAGGTTCAAGTCCACATCCTGGGCGCTGTTGCTCCTGGGCATGTGGTAGAACATCATGTTGGTGCTAGCACGAAGCAGAGGCTACCTCACCAATTTATGGTAGACAGAAAGGAGATGGGAAGTAGGAACTGAGGAAAATACTCCTTCCTAAGGACATGTTCCCAAGGATGTACTTACTTTAGCTAGGTCTTACATCCTTCCAAAAGTGTCACTAGGGGCCAGAGAGGTGGCTCAGAGGTTAAGATTGCTTGCTGCTTTTGCAGAGCTCTGGAGCTCTGGTCTCAGCACCCACATCAGGCAGCACACAACCACCTGAAAGTCCAGTTCCAGGGGGACCCTCTTCTGGTGTCCATAGGCACTCCCACACATTCAGCATACACTTACACACACATAGCATAAATAAAAATAAAAACAAATCTTAAAAATGTCCCAGGCTGGAGTCTAAGCCTTCGGCTAAACCAAAGATGGCCAAAGAGAGGTTCTGTGAAGTCTCCAGTAAGGCCCCGGAGTGAAAACCGAGCTAGGTAATCTTTCTTTTGCAAATCTTGGCCTGAATGAGACACTCACATTTACTCTTTGGGTGGGAGATAAATGACATATTTATAAAGGGGGGCTATTTATGAGGAGTTCTGCTTGTTCATGTAATTAAACAGGGAGATAAAAATAGGTATGTTTTCCATGGGTTATCCTCTGCTTTCTACTCACTTAAGTTCCCTGTGAGTGTCTGTGGTGTGGAAGGGTGTGAGGTGGTTGGAGTACCAGTCCTCACTTTGACTCAAATACCACTTAAAACTAATCATGAACACTCTACCCTTTCCAAATATGACTGGAGACTGTGTGTGGTATTCGTGCCAATAAACCAGAACCAGTACAGAATAAAATACAAGGGGCGGGGGATAGCTAAGCTGGTGCAGTGCTTGCCTAGCGTGCCTGAAGCCCTGTACTTGGTCCCCAGCAAGACATAAAGTAGGCATGGTAACATAGGCCTGTAAGCCCAGCACTCGAGAAGTGGAGGCTGGAGATCCGAAGTCCAAGGTCATCCTCAGTTTCACAAGAAGTTCAAGGCCAGAGTGGGTAATGTGAGACCCTGTATCAAAGAAATAAAAAAATAAAACAAGTCAGTTGTGGTAGCACACACCTATGATCCAGCACTGGGGGCTGAGGCAGGAGGATTATAAATTCAAGTCAGCCTGGGCCACATAGTGAAATGTCCTTTCAAAAGAAAAGAAAAGAAGAGAAGAGAAAAGAAAAGAAAAAGAAAAAGAAAAAGTACTGGGGAGGCAGATAAAAAAAAAAAAAGCCAGGCGTGGTGGCACACGCCTCTAATCCTAGCACTTGGGAGGCAGAGGCAGGTGGATCTTTGTGAGTTCAAGGCCAGCCTGGTCTACAAAGTGAGTTCCAGGACAGCTGGGGCTACGGGGAGACCCTGTCTCGAAAAGACCAAAAAAAATCAAAATAAAGATGTGAATCTCCTGGGAGGTAGACAAAGAATCCACAGACTAGTGGAATAGAGCAGTGATTCAGGTCAGGATTGAGCTTAGCCTTGAACTTCTTGATCCCAAAGCAAGAAGGAAACAGGGTAGATCAGACAGCTATATCAAAACTACATAAAACAAGCGGGATATGGTAGTACGCACGTATTATCCCAGCACTCATGGGGCAGAGGCACATGGATCTTTGTGAGCTCTAAGCCAGCCAAGGCCATGTAGTGAGACCCCCATCTCATTAAAACAAAAGCAAAAGAAAAACTGTAAAAAACCCAATCAGCCACGACTTTGGAGATTGCTAAACTGTACACTTGAGGGAAGAAGACAAGTCACTTTTCTTATTCAACCACTCCATCTCATATACAGGGAAACGGAGATCAAACAGACAAATAAATAAATTTTCATGGTGTCATTCAGTTGAATGGTTGGTGAACCAGGACAAAATTCTGGATCTTCTGTCTGCTTTTCATCTAGCAATCTGTCTATGGTAATGGAAAGTTATGTAAGTAGCATTAAAGTTCTTTGATTTATTATTTATTTATTTATTGTTTGTTTGTGAGATTAGGGATTGAACTCAGGTTCTTCTGCATGCTAGGCTCTATCATTGAACTATATTATATCCTCAGCCTTCTTTTACCATTTGTTTTGAGACATGGTCTCACTAAAATGCCCAGACTTGCCTAAAACTCACTCTGCAGCCCAGGTAAGCCTCGAACTTCTAATTCTACTGCTAAGCAACCTGTGCTACTAGCCCAGGGTTTTTTGTTCCTTTGTTTACTTATTTGTTTGTTTTTGAGACATGATCTTGCTGAGGCCCAGCTAGCCTGGAATTCATTATTAAACCAGGCTGGCCTCCATCTCACAGAGATCTACCTGCCTGTGCCTCCCGAAGACTGGGATTAAAGGCTTGCACCACCACACCCACTTTGCCCTCTTTTAAAAATAAAGTCTCACTATGTAGTTCAGCCTTGCCTCAAGATCTTTAAGATTCTCCAGTTTTAGCCTCTCAAGTAGCTGGGGTTACAGGTATAATTACACGCTTGGCCTGGCACTACCTTCATTATTAAAAACTGGCTGCCCTCACCATTTAGATGCATGGTAATAAGCTTCTCTCCACTATAAGGATTTATCAAGAGAAGTGGTTAATTTGGGCTCCCACCTTTGGAATTGCAGTTCATGAGGGAGTGAGACCACTGCTTGGGCCTGTGGTGAAGCACCACACCTCCGCAGAGCATGCGGCTGAGCACACCTGCTCACATAGCCAGTTACAGAGCATAGAGATGGAGGCGGAAACCAGCATCCCATGATCCCCCTTGGGACATTCTTCTAATGGCCTAAGGACCTACCTCCTCCAAATCCCTGCCTCTGAAGCTTCCACTGATTTCTGGTGTTGCCACCTGGGGACCAAGACCTTATTTATTTGTTGGTGTGGTTCTTTCTTTTTTTTTTTTTTTTTTTTTTTTTTTGAGAAAGGGTCTCCCTGTAGCCATAGCTGTCCTGGAACTGGATATGTAGACCAGGCCAGCCTTGAACTCATGGAGATCTGCCTGTCTCTGCCTCCCAAGTATGTTTCTAATTTTTAAAAAAGATTACATTTTATTTATTTGTTTGTTTGTTTGCTTATTTTTGAGATAGGGTCTCCCTATAGCCCCAGTTGGCCTGGAACTCACTCTGTAGATCAGGCTGGCCTTGAACTCACAGAGATCTGCCTGTCTCTGCCTCCCAAGTATGTTTCTAATTTTTAAAAAAGATTACATTTTATTTATTTGTTTGTTTGTTTGCTTATTTTTGAGATAGGGTCTCCCTATAGCCCCAGTTGGCCTGGAACTCACTCTGTAGATCAGGCTGGCCTTGAACTCACAGAGATCTGCCTGTCTCTGCCTCCCGAGTGCTGGGATTAAAGGTGTGTGCCACCATGCCCAGCTTACATTTTATTTTATTTTATTTATTTTATGTGTATAGGCAGGTGTACCATGGTGCTCAAGTGGAGGTCAGAGGACAACTTGTATGTATAGGGCTTCATGGAAAAGTGTGTGTGTGTGTGTGTGTGTGTGTGTGTGTGTGTGTGTGTATGTGTGTGTGTACCTGTGGACATATATGTGTGTACATATATTTTAGATTTGAATATTTGTCTGGTTTTCATCCCAAGCAAAATCTTTTAAAGCCATGTACATTAGGCATTATTAGCCTTAGCATTAGCCCAGCGTGACGAGGGAGCACCCCATTAGAATAACTGCGTGACTGTGACAGCTTGGCTAGACTCCCTACCTAGAGATCTGTGCCTTCTGAATCCCCTAGAGTCTCTTCCCCAGCTTGGTTCTCTTTGTCTCTGAGGGCTGAGAGGACCAAGCCTCCCCTCAACCTCCTCGCCCTAGCAGGAAACTCTGGGAAGGCCAGAACCCTTGTGCTTCTGATAACTGAAGAGTGAAGCCAAGGACTTTTGGAGATGTGGTAGCAGAGCCCCACAAAAGAATTTTTCTGTAGCCGGGCGTGGTGGCGCACGCCTTTAATCCTAGCACTTGGGAGGCAGAGGCAGGCGGATCTTTGTGAGTTCAAGGCCGGCCTGGTCTACAGAGTGAGTTCCAGGGCAGCTGGGACTACAGGGAGACCCTGTCTCGAAAAGACCAAAAAAAAAAAAAAAAAAAATATTTTTTCTATAACCAATGAGAAAAGGTCTTTGGGGTTTTAGAGTGACCACCACAGAGTCAGTTCTTACAAGACTAACAGATTAGGAAAGAATAAGGAAGGATGCTGAGAAACATGACCTTGGGCCAAGGCCAAGTCCTCCAAGTGCCTTCTGAGTCATCAAAGAAAGATTGCATTACCTCCAGGATGGTTGAAGCGTCAGGTCTGGTTTATGATGTCTGGAGGCCTTGGAGATGAATCATTTAAGGATACGTATTTCATTATTTATTTATGCTTACACTTTGCTGATTTCAAAAGCAAGTCAGAGATGGCGCGCCACATCTCTGTGGATATATAAATGGGATTGTATTTGTGTTTCTTGTTAAATTAAAATGTTCACTGTTTTACACATCCCTGCTCGGTCCCTCACTTCTCACTTTTGTTCCCAAGGCTTGGGGTCACAGACCTGCTCAACCACACAATTTTCATGTGCTTATTTGTGGGGGTTTTTGTTTGTTTGCTTGGCTGTTGGCTGGTTTTGTTTGGTTAAGTGCTTGTTGTTATTGGGGATTTTTGGTGTTTTACTGGGATTATAATTTAAGGGCTCCTGCCTGCTGGGCTAAACTCCCTACCAGTGAGCTGCACCCAAACTGTCCCTGCACCCTTCACATTTTCTTTTCTTTTCTTTTTTTTTGTCTTTTTGAGACAGGGTCTCCCTTTAGTCCCAGCTGGCCCAGAGCTTGCTATGTAGACCAGGCTGGCCTTGAACTCACAGAGATCCACCTTCCTCTGCCTCCATAGTGCTGGGATTAAAGGCCTGTGCCACCATGCCCAGCTAAATGTTCTTTTCTTTAAATTTGAGACAGGGTCTTACTAAGTTGCTCAAGTTACCCTAGAAGTCACATAGTCAAGCCTTGGAACTTATAAGTCTTTCTCCTGCCTCAGCCTTCTGAGTAGTTGGAATTATAGACCTGTCATGAAGTCTGGCTTTATTTTATTTTTACTTTTTGTATTTGTGTGTGTGTGTGTGTGTGTGTGTGTGTGGTGTATGCACACCTGTATGTGTACATGTGTCAGTGTGAGCAGGCACTCTTGTATGTACACGTGGGTGCTAGCAGAGTATCAGGTGTCATGTTCTATTACTATGTACATACTTTATTTCTTGAGATAGAATTTCTCACTGAACCTGGAGCTCGGCCGACAGCCTACAAGCTCCAGTGATCTTGTCTCTGCCTGCCTTCCCCACACTTATGGCACCAGGGTTACAGTGGCCATGCCTGGGTTTTTATGAGGGTGCTATGATCCAGGTCCTCATATTTGTGCAGTAAGTGCTCATTTCCACTGAGGCATCCTTCCAGCCCCAGGACTGGCTTTTTATATTGTTATTATCTATCTATCTATCTATCTATCTATCTATCTATCTATCTATTATCTATCTATCTATCTATCTATCATCTATCTATCATCTATCTATCATCTATCTATCTAATCTATCTATCTATCTATCTATCTATCTATAATCTATCTATCATCTATCTATCTATCTATCTATCTATCTATCTATCTATCTATCTATCTATCTAATCTATCTATCCATCCATCTATCTATCTATCTATCTATCTATCTATCTATCTATCTATCTATTTATTTGAGATAGGGTCTCCCTATAGCCCCAGCTGGCCTGGAACTCACTCTGTAGACCAGGCTGGCCTTGAACTCAGAGATCTGCCTACCTCTGCCTCCCAAACTAGGATTAAAGGTGTGCACCACCACGCCTGGCCAATCTAATTCTCTTTAAGGGGCAGTGAGATGGTAAAGGTGCTTGCTGCCAAGCCTGATATTCCATGTTTGATCCCTAGGACCCACATGGTGGAAGAACAGAACCAACATCTGAAAGTTGTCCTCTGACCTCCTTAGGCTTGCCATGGAGTGCACGCGTGTGTATGCACACACACACACTCACACACACGCACGCACATGCACACACACAATTTTAAAATTTGATTATATCAGCTGGGCATGGTGGCGCACGTGGTGGCCTTTAATCCTAGCACTTGGGAGGCAGAGGCAGAGGCAGAGGCAGAAGGAGCTTTGTGAGTTCAAAGCCAGCCTGGTCTACAGAGTGAGTTCCAGAAGAGCTGGGGCTACAGGGAGACTCTGTCTCGAAAAGACCAAAAAAAAAAAAATTGATTATATCAGGGCTGGACAGATGGCTCAGGGGTTAAGAGCACCCACTGCTCTTGCAGAGGCCCCAGGTTCGATCCCCAGCACCCACATGGCAGCTGAGAACCGTCTTTAACTCCAGTTCCAGGGGAATCCGATACCCTCTTCTGACCTCTGTGGCATTGCACGACAGGGGTGCACCAATATAGATGCAGACAGTACACTCATACACAAAAAAAAATAATAAATAAATAAATAAAAATTAAAAAAAGAATGTATGTCACTTACAACTTATTCTCTATTTTAAAAAATTTATTATATCTGTCATTTCTTCTCTTTCCATCCTCCCATTATAATTACTCTGAAATTTGGAGTTAAATTGATAGTATTTTCATTTTTATTCTGAAATATTGTTCACTGAAAAGCCAAGACGTGTATTAAAAGTACTTTGAGGGCCAGGGCTGAACTCACAGACAAAGGAGTTACCTACTGTGCTTGAGCTCTGGGTTCAATCTTAGCACTCCAAAACAAATAAAACAAAACAAAACAACCTCTCCAAAACCCTTTGGCTTCTGGAACTAATCATTTGATTCCCTTCTTTTTATTTGCAAGGTTCTAGTTTATTATCTTTTCTTTTTCTTTTTTCTTTTCTTTTCTTGCCAGTATTTCTACAAAGCAGACAATCCATCAGTTTTTCTTTTTCTTTTTTCTTTTTTTTTGAGACAGGGTCTCCCTGTAGCCCCAGCTGGCCTGGAACTTGCTCTGTAGAACAAGCTGGCCTTGAACTCACAGAGACCTGCCTGCCTCTGCCTCCCAAGTGCTAGGATTAAAGGCATGTGCCACCACACCCAGCTTAAAGATGGTTCTTAGCCGTCATGTGGGTGCTGGGAACTGAATCCGGGTCCTCTGCAAGAGGAGTCGACACTCTTAACCTTTGAGCCATCTCTCCAGCCCCCAATCCATCAGTTTTTCCCTCTGAGGAAGTCTCCCAGACAGAGTTCCATCTTCTGTTCCAGCTGGGACTGTCTGGTAAGTTTGATACAGAGGTGTCACACCAGGGTGTGGTCAACTCTTTGTTCAAACATATTCCCTTTAAACCTGTAGTTTAGTATGTATTTTATTATGTATGTATTTGTGTAACAAAAAATGGTCTTCATTTCATCTTCATAGTATTTACCGAATGCACTTGGACATAGAGATCTGTGTCAGAATCTTGAAGGTCTGCTACTTTGTGCTGCCAGTAAGAAGTCTGATGCTGCTGGGCATGGTGGTGCATGCCTTGAATCCCAGGACTCCGGAGGCAGAGGCAGGAGAATCTTTAAGTTCAAGGCTAGCCTGGTCTACAGAGCAAGTTCCAGACCAGCTAGGGCAACACGGAGACCTTGTCTCAAAAATAAAAAAAAAGAAGTCTTATGCCACTGTGACCCCTAATCCTTGAAGACAAAAGTGTGTCTCAACCCCAAATACTGGAATACTAGAATCATAATACACTATGCATCATGTCCTTCCCTTCTAAATCCTTCAAAACTTTTTGCTTATTATAATTGTATGTGTATGGTGTGTGAGCGCAGGTATGTGTCCCACGCCATCCACTCAGAGGTCAGAGGTCAGCTTTGTGAAGCTGGTTCTCTCCTTCCACGTTTATGCATTCTGGGGATTGAACTCAGCAGAAGCTTTACCCATTGAGCCACCTTGCTGTCCATCTCCCTCCTCTTTGGTCTTTTTGAGTTCCAGTTGTCCTAGAATTCACTATGTAGACCAGGCTGGCCTTGAATTCACAGCAATCCACCTGCCTCTGCCTCCCAAGTGCTGGGATTAAAGGTGTGCACCATCATGTCTGACTCAAATAACTATTTATTTATTTATTTGGGTATTTTTGAGACAGGGTCTCCCTATGGCCCCAGCTATCCTGGAACTCACTATGTAGACCAGGCTGGCCTTGAACTCACAGAGATCCACCTGCCTCTGCCTCCTGAGTGCTGGGATTACAGGCATGTGCCACCACACCCGGCCAAACTTTCTATTTCATTTTCTATTTTTACTGCGTTGTTTATTCAAAAGAGCAATCTGCAGAAGAATATAGAGGAGATGATTTGGTGACCTAATGCTGTGACATTTAGCTTTAAAATGTCTAGGAACCTTAATTACTGAAGTCAGCATCCACACCCTCTATTTCTATCCTTAGCATGACAGAAGAGGAAGACGCTTTCCAGAGAGGAACCACCGCTTTCTGGAAAAGGACTTATCTAAAGTACTATACTCTTCTTCCTAATTCCAAGCCTACTTCTTCCCATCATAGAACCCTGCCCTTCCATCTTATCATAACTGAACCTTGACTTCAATTCTAGTAAAGGACACTTAACCTTAGCTTGTAAGTGGAAACAATGCTGATTGCTTGCAGAGTCCTTAAAAAGCAGACACCCATGGCTGGAGAGATGGCCTAGTGGTTAAGAACGCCGACCGACCGCTCTTACAGAGGACCCGGGTTCGATCCCCAGCACCCACATGGCGGCCAAGAACCGTCTGAAACTCCAATTCCAGGAGAACTCCAGTTCCAGGGGAATCCGACACCATCTTCTGACCTCCGCGGCATTGCACGACACGTGTGCACAAACTTGCATGCAGACAGTACATTCCTACGCATACGAAAATTAAAAAAAAAAAAAAGCAGACACCCAAAATAAAGAGTGACCATCATTCAGAGCTAAGACCTGGAAACTGTGCCAAATACAGCTCTCACTGCAAAAGAAATGAGATAGTTTATTCTGAGTCAAATGTGAGTGAGCGTGGCCCAGCAGCACAGATTCTGGTTGCAAACCGCCCCCCCCCATGACATGTTCCTATATATAAACAGTTACATAAACTTTTTATGGTCACAGAACACAAGAAAGCCATAAGTCAAGACATTCGTCAAATATATTGGTGGGGACATCAGGCAGATGAGCGCCAGCAAAGAGCAATCTCTGCTCGAGGCTTTAGGTATTATCTGATGACTTAGCTTTTGGGTTAGTGGAAGCTACTGGTCTACTAAGAATACATTCTCCATATTTTACTAGGAGTGAAAACATGATGTTAGGTCCGATACAGAAGAGGGTGCTAAATAGCTGTTAAAGGTTCTAATGATAGCCCACAATAATGTTGGCTCTGAATTTGCAACATTCCAACTCTCCACAGGATCTTCAGCATAGGTATGGCCTTTCCAGGACACTTTAGTTCACCATTCAGTTCAATGCCATTTCTAACTTACACTGGACAAATCATTTCACCTTTCACCTTTCAGGAGGGGAAGGCAGGTCATTGTTTTTAAAATTCAAAGCCCTGTGGCCAGGTGTGGTGGCACACCCCTTTAATCTCAGCACTAGGGAGGCAGAGGCAGGTGGATCTTTGGGAGTTCAAGGTCAGCCTGGTGTACATAGTGAGTTCTAGGATAAGTGGAACTACTGGGTGACCCTGTCTCAAAAAGACAAAAAAAAAAAAAAAAAATTCAAAGCCTTGCAGTTTCTGGGATATCTTGAATCTTGATGGCTTGAGGGAAGAACAAGGAAGGCAGGGCTTTCAACCTGACTTTGACTCTAATCTCCCTGGCCAGCCCCACTTATCTGTTTTATGTAGACTTTCTCGTTTGTTTTTTTTTTTTAAGTATTTTATTTTTTTCTGTATGAGTGTACTGCCTGCATGTGTGTAAGTGTGCCTCTGTCTTGCAATGCCTGTGGAGTCAGAAGATGTTGGATTCCCCTGGAACTTGTCGTTAGCCATCATGTGGGTGCTGGGAATTGAACCCTGGTCCTCTGCAAGAGCGGCTGGTGCTTTAACCGCTAGGCCATCTCTCCAGCCCCAGACTTTCTTTTTTAAATTAAAAAAAAAAAATTGTAGCCAAATATAGTGGGACATGGCTTTAATCCCAGCACTTGACAGGGAGAAGTAGCTAGATATCTGTGAATTCCAGGCCAGCCTTGCCCACACAGAGAGTTCAAGGCCAGCCAGGGCTACATAGTGAGACTCTGTCTGAAAAAAAATTGTTTTACATTTCCATTTATTAAACACTAAGAAGTTTTTCATAGCAGTTTACTCTAATATTTTTTTAATTTTTAATTTAATTTTATTTTTTAATTAATTAATTAATTAATTAATTAATTAATTAATTAATTAATTAATGTGTATGAGTGTACTGTCTGCATGTAGGTTTGTGTACCTGTGTCTTGCAATGCCGCAGAGGTCAGAAGAGGGTATTGGATTCCCCTGGAACTGGAGTTCTCCTGGAATTGGAGTTACAGACAGTTCTCAGCCACCATGTGGGTGCTGGGGATTGAACCCGGGTCCTCTGCAAGAGCAGTCGGTGCTCTTAACCACCAGGCCATCTCTCCAGCCCATATTTTTTATTTTTTATGTGTATGAGTGTTCTGTACTGTCTGCATGTAGGTTGGTGCACCCATGTTGTGCAATGCTGCAGAGGTCAGAAGAGGGTGTCAGATTCCCCTGGAACTTGAGTTAAAGACGGTTCTTAGCCACCATGTGGGTGCTGGGAATTGAACCCAGGTCCTCTGCAAGAGCAGTTGGTGCTCTCAACCGGTGAGCCATCTCTCCGGCCCTTACTCAAATATTTATTAGCAACTTAAATTGAGAAAATCATCTCCCTCTATTTCCACATGCTTTTGTGGACTGAAGAGGGATCCATGACTCGCTGGCTGTGGGCAGGCACAGGTGGCTGTAACCCCAAGTGTGAGGAGGGGTGAAGATAAGCAGACCTCGCTGACCAGCTGAGATGGAGAGCCCCAGCTTCAGTGAGACCCTGTCTCAAAAGAACAAAATAAGTTAAGCTGGAGGGTGATAAGGAAGACCCTCAGTGTCTGCTTCTGGCCCTGGCAGAAGCACATATGTACATACATACACACATACAACAAACACACATACACCACACACACACACACACACACACACACACACACACACACGCACAAATGAAGTACCTGTGACTGAGAATTGCCAGATAAAATTTTGTTAGGTCTTTGTTTGCACTGTGCTGTTCATATTCGCTGATCATCATATTTTTTTAAAAAAATATCTTATACGTATGAGTGTATTGCCTGCATGTATGTAAGTGTACTTGTGTGGTGCAATGCCCATGGAGGTCGGAAGAGGGCATTGGATTCCCTTGAGCTGGAGTTACAGATCGTTGGTAGCCATGGTGTGGGAATTTGGGTTCTCTGGAAGAGCAGCAGGTGCTCTTAACCGCTGAGCCATCTCTCCAGGCATCAGATCAGCATGTCCTCTTAAACACTCACTTAGGCTTCAGTTTATATGCTCTTGAGTTCTCTGGTGTTCTGAGAAATTAGGAGACACATCCAGACAAGTATCATTCTTGAATTCTAAGTCTCTAACTTGCTCTTATGCTTGTTGTCTTAGTGAAGACAGGGCTGCTCACTGCAGAAGGATGCTGGCCAATAAGACAGGAAACTGTGTTTCCACTTTTCTGATTGGGTAGTAGAGGCAGAGTCATCGAGAGCCATCGTCCTTGTGCTAGTGGTGGCTCTGCTTCCTGCGGAGGCAGAGTCTAGATGTCAGGTGTGGCACCAACCCAGATTCATGCTTCCCAGTCCCTTGCTTCTGGAGAAGACCACAACTAGTCAGCTAGTAGTCCCTTGGCCTTGGAGAAGAAGTTGGTTTTCTACTCTGTTCAGCCTTGTTTACTAACCTTTAATGGAAACCATAGGCGTAAACACTTTATCTCATAATGGGGTTGTGAGTGAGCAGAACAGGTGGAGGCAGGATTGAGGGGCCAAGTTCAGCAGAGCAGACCTCAGAGGCCAAGGAGAGCCCATTAGGGCCACCTGTTCTGAAAAAAGTTAGATACCTGGGAACCAAGAACAAGAATAGCTTTAGGATCCCTTAAAATCCGAACTGCTCCCCGAGGAAGCCCTTAGAGAGCATGCAATGGAAATGCCTCACAGCAAATAAGGAAAGCACCTTAGAGAAGTGTTTTGGGTTTGATAAGGTTTGAGTGCTCCCAAGACTTTCTGTATTAGGATTTAATCCCCGTCATGAGGTATTGGGGTCAACACTCAAGCTTTATAGAGCTGAGGCCTTGGGAAATTATGGTTAAAGTTTCAGGAGTGAGTCCCCATGACTGAATCCTGGTGGTTTTATAAAAAAAGAGACCATTGCCGGGCGTGGTGGTGCACGCCTTTAATCCCAGCACTTGGGAGGCAGAGGCAGGCAGATCTCTGTGAGTTCAAGGCCAGCCTGGTCTACAGAGTGAGCTCCAGGCCAGCTAGGACTAAAAGGAGACCCTGTCTCAAAAATACCAAAAAAAAAAAAAAAAAAAAAAAAAAGATAGAGACAAATTCAATTATAGATACTGCCGGTCACTTGCCATGTGGTTCCCTGTATAGTGAGACTGCCATCAGGAATGCCAGGGACAGACTTTGACCTTTCACCTTTTTTTTTTTTATTAAAGCCTTCTTTTTAAAAAAATTTTATGTATGCTTGTATGTGTATGAATGTACTGTCTGCATGTAGGTTTGTGCACCCATGCAATGCCGCGGAGGTCAGAGGAGGGCATCGGATTCCCCTGGAACTGGAGTTAAAGATGGCTCTCAGCCGACGTGTGGGTGCTGGGGATCGAACCTGGGTCCTCTGCAAGAGCAGTCAGTGCTCTTAACCACTAGGCCATCTCTCCAGTCCAACCTTTCACCTTTTGAACTCTGAGCCCTAATAAACCTCTTTGTGACTTATCTTGTTTGTGGTCCTGTGATATGAGCATCTAAGAATAGATTAAGGTGGGTGTGGTGGCTCACATGTATAATCTCAGCACTTGGAAGGCTGAGGCAGGAGGATTGCTGTGAGTTCCAAGACTAGCCTGGACCACATAGTGAAGAAAGGGCACCCTTTGTTCACTTCATCTTTAGTCAGTTTTGTCTTTTTCCTCATCTGCCTGTGTGTTGTCCTCAGTCACATCTGACCTGGGACTCCAGAGCCGACAAGGAGGAGCTTGACAGAAAGGCAAGGAGACTTCCTGCCCAAGCCACGGTACCCCATGACTGGTTCTTCCGGGTGGAGTATCTTAGGACTGTATTCTCGTCACCTAGAAGCCGAGGGAGAAGGACAGCTATGAATTCAAGACTAGCTTGGGCTAAATAACAAGTTCCAGGCTAGACAGGGATATAATGAGAACTTTTCTCAAAACAAACAAAACAAAACAAAACAAAAACAAAAAACACCCACCCAAAAACAGAAACAAAAGAAAGGAAGGAAGAAATGGAAGGGAAGGAAGGAGAGAGGAAAGGAGGGAAGAAGAAAGGAAGAAAGGAAAATCAGACCGCCAGCAACAGCCCCACATTTCAACAACACAGACCTTGGGCCATCTCCCTAAAGAAACACCTTGCTGCATTCAATCCCGACAGAGCAGCCTGTGCTTTCTGAGGATGACAGTTTGTGGCTCTTCTGGTAGGAGCTGGGCACTCACACATATCATCTACTTCTGTAACTACTAATTCACTGGAGAGCAGGATCGTTTCCAGCACCCCCACCCCCCAGGCCACAGGCTTTGACTTCCAGACAATGAACATTGGGCACTGGGTCAAATAAAGCCATCACCAGCCCAAGGACAGTCTCAAGAGAGATAACTGTTCCTGTCCTCTGCAATTGTTGCTGGAGAGCAATTTGCCCTTGAATCCTCTGCCATCCCTAAACTGACAATTTCATTTCCCTCCAACCCCGCCTCCTGCCTCCAAGATCTGCTGAAACAGCGAGTTCCATCTGAGGAGGCGGCAGATAATAGGTGGACTCCATCCATCCATCAGCCACGATGGTACAGACACCAGAGTTGCCTTTTGTCTGCAGGCATCCCTGAGGATGCAGGCTGGGGACCTGGGGTGTTTGCCCAGCCTTTGTGTGCGTGTGCTTTGAAAACCAGTCCTCTGTTTACCTTCCTGCCTTTGGCCCTGGCTGTTTACTACCTTGGCAGGAGCCAGGCCACTAAGTCAGCCCACATTAAGACCCAACATCCAAATGTCACAACTCAAATGAGCAGGATTCAGAAAGTCCAGGGACATTGGCTGCTCTGTTGGGTCCTGTTTAGTCTGAGGGTAATGAAGAGCTCACAGATGACCTGATTTCATTAAAGTAGGTCAGACTCAGCTGAAAAGAGGCTGACTCTCACCCAGTTACACAGCCAACCCTCCCTGCCTCTCTCTGCCACCCGCCCCCACCCTGGGGCCTGAATGCTTTCTGGGAATTAATGCTGAGTTTTGTCAATACGGTAGCTAAATCTCCATGGAATAATTGGACCTTCCCTTTCGGCTTCTGTTTGCGCAGTGTGAGGCCGGGCCTGGGCCAGAAGGGGGTGGACTTTCATGGGGGATGTATGATTCAGTTGTAACCCCTTGCTCCTGAGCCAAACATTGTTAAGTTAGGACATCTTATCTGACAGCCACATTGGAGGAAGCAAGGGAATGGACTCAAAGGGAGTTATGCAGAAAGACTTTCTGTGTCCCCAGCCTCACCACATTTTCCAAAAGCTGCCTGTGGAGGACCAGAGGGAGGGCTTCAGAGGAAGCGGGATGGATTTGTATTGGAGGCAGCCAGGGGGAGGCGGGACTGTCTTTCTTCAGTCCCTTCCTAGGAAAGACCTATGTGCTGTCTATTTCAGCAGGCAGAGCCTAGCTCACCTAACACAGAGCGAAGTGTTTCTAACCTTGCGCGAGTTGTCAGTATTCACACCTTTTACTGGACTAAGTGTCTGCTGTATTTCATGCCTTGTGCTAACCACTATTCTCGGAACTCCATAACATCGCAAAGGCAGATGGGAACACTGGGGTTTGTTTCGTTTAACCTAGTAATGTAAACATATAGCAGACATAGAACCTGAGCTCAGATTATTCCAGTCCATGCTCTTCTCCTCTGTTCCTACTGTTGCCCATCTCTGGCTCTCAACACTCAAGTTTGTCCACTCTATGGTGGTTAGTGCTGACGGTGGGTTGGGAATGGGGCAGGGCTTCGTTCCTCCCCTCAAGGACCGGACGTGTTCCATGTGAGTAGCTGGGGCTCCACCCTGGTAGCTGAGTTTTCAGCATGAGTGTCCCAGAGAGAAGCAGGTGGCCATTGAGTAGCCCTTTCTACCTCGCCTTGAAAGTCAGGCAACATTGATCCCATACATTGAGTTAAATAGCCTTCATTAGGAGCAAGTCATGCATTTGGCTCCTGTTCACAGGGACCAGAAATTGTACTCAAACTCTTCCCTTCTTTCCTTTTTTCTGATGCTGTGGATCGTCAAAGTCAGAGGCTTGCACATGTGAGTAAGTGCTCTTCCACTGAGGTATATATAATCCATCCTAAATGCAGCCTTCTGATAAGAGGAAAAGCAAAGTTCCCCTTAAAGCACTTGGGTCCAGAATTTTTGCTATTGCACCCTTTTCCCCACCACTTGCTACAATATTAACAGCTGTTATCATTGTATTCCAAAGCAGTAGGAGGTTGAACAGCCACCCAACCAGGTTGGTTTCTGGTATGCATACACCAAAAGTAGTACTAACTGCTTTTTACTGTTTTTACACCTGATCTTAGCAAAAGGCAGAGAAGCAGTGACAATTTTGTTTACTAAGTAGTTCTAGCCAAAAATTTACTGAAGATTTATTTCTTATTTGAAGATTTACTTCTTATTTGAAGATTTACTTCTTATTTGAAATGGTAAAATCCATGAATTCAAAGAAAGAGTAATCTTACGATTTCATTCTTTTTAATTTTTAAATTTTTTTTAATTTGATTTTTTTTTTTTTTTTTTTTGCAGGTCTTACACCAGCCTAGGCTGGCCTGGAACTCACTTGCAGTGATCCTCCTATCAGTCTTCTGAGTTCTGAGATTTCAGGTATGAACCTCCATGATTTATTCATTCTCACATAATGCCAAATAGCAGGATCTGAGACTGCACACCTTCTTAGGTCTTGGGTTCTAGTTGAACAGCTCTACCTGCAGCCCTGTTCTGCACTGATTTTTGCTCTAGGGGCATTCACTGAGGGGAACGTGGCACGATGGGGTGCTGAAGCCTTGGAAGACTGGGATTCCTGGGTGCATGCTGCTCCCCCACCCCATGTTCAGCACTGTTCCCAGTGGAGCCATTGCTCCATGCTCCCATCACGTGGCTGTAGCCTCTGGATGCACTGGCAGCAGGCTGGGGAAGCACAGGCTTGCAAGTACACATCCAGAGTAAGAAACTGACACAGGCCAAACGGCCATTTCCATACAGGTATCACATTTCCTAGCCGTGCCATGTCAGTCATGTTTCACATTTTAGGCCAGACTATAAACCTATAAACTTGGGTAATTCTGACTCCTAGGTGGTGAAGTAAATTTGCCCAGTTGATCAAATTTATTTTAAATTTTTATTGTTTTTAATAATGTGTCTCTGTGTATGTGTGTGTGTGTGTGTGTGTGTGTGTGTGCATGTGACATGTGAGTGAGTGAGTGAGTGTCTGTGGAGGCCAGAGGTGTCCGATATCCCTGGAGCTGGGTTATAGGCAGTTGTGAGCCTCCCTACATGGGTGCTGGGCACCAAACTCAAGTTCTCTGAAAAAGCAGTATATGCTCTTAACTACAGAGCCTTCTCTCTAGCCCCCCAATGCTTTTTTTTTTGACAGAGTCTTCCTATAGCCCCAGCTGTCCTGGAATGCACTCTATAAACCAGTCTTGGCTTAAAAGATGGTTCTCAGCAACCATGGGGGTGTTGGTAATTGAACCCGGGTCCTCTGCAAGAGCAGTTGGGGCTCTCAACTGCTGAGCCATCTCTCTAGCCCCAAGCCTCTAATTTTTAACTTTTAAAACTTAGCATGCAAGCCGAGCGTGGTGGTGCACGCCTTAATCCTGGCACTCGGGAAGCAGAGGCAGGCAGATCTTTGTGAGCTCCAGGACAGCTGGAGCTATAGG
>VZQC01003175.1:948378-1021901 GCA_009823505.1 Rhizomys pruinosus | reverse complement strand
GGTCCTTCTTGTGGTCCTCATTCTCTTTTCTTAGTTCTTTAATTTGTTCTTTATGATCTTGTAGTTCTTTAAATATGTTCCCAATTGTGTTTCTGATGTCTGTGTCCTGGGGCATCCCCAGAGGGATCCCACTGCAGGAGTCTTCCATAGGGTTGGTAAAGCTTGGCGAGGGATTATCCTGCCCCTTTCCAGTGTTGTCTCTTCTTCGTGATCCTGGCATATGGGCTTCTCCTTGCCTGTATTCCAATGTGAGTCCTAAATGCCTCTTCACTATGTTGAAGGCTTGCTTTGCTTGCCTCCTTCAGATGCATCTTCGTAATCCCAGTTGGTGGGGGGGGGGAAGGGACCTTCCGCTGGGCTCAGGAGATCTCAGATCTGATTATGTTGTTTTCATACTTTGTTTACTTGATCCTCCTTCCCTCCTGTCCTCTTGCCCTCCCTCAGGCCCCCCTCTCCAGTAGTTCCTTTCTCATTGTCACGTCTGACATATTTGATTGCCCTTCCCAGCCCCTTTATTAAAGCCTCTTTTTTCTTTCTCCCTATACCCACACTCAATCTCATATAAACA
The DNA here is from genome assembly GCA_009823505.1 of Rhizomys pruinosus. Classification (NCBI taxonomy): domain Eukaryota; kingdom Metazoa; phylum Chordata; class Mammalia; order Rodentia; family Spalacidae; genus Rhizomys; species Rhizomys pruinosus. Next base: position 1,021,333 of record VZQC01003175.1, on the reverse strand, counting down.
CACAGGTATAAAAGTTAGAAGTTAGAACTTGCATATAAGAAAGAACATGACGGTGGTACATGCTTTTATTCCAAGGAGGCAGAGGCAGGCAGATCTCTGAGTTCAAGGCCAGGCTGGTCTACATAGTGAGTTCCTGTTGGGAACTGGCTTTGAATGTTCTTATGCCTTGCCCCCTTTGTCTTTTTGCTCTCCATGCCTGTTCGAAGATAAGAACTCTCAGCTTTCTGCTCCAGCCACTTCTGCCTCCCTGCCATAATGGACTCATCACTCTGGAACCATAAGTCAAACAATCTCTTCCTTCTATAAGTTGCCTTGGATGGGTTGATTTATCACAGCAACAGAGAAGTAACTGATACAGTCACTTAATAAAACAGTTTCCAGATTTATCTATTTTTCTGCAAGTTTAATTTTTCTTTACAGCAGAATAAAATTCCACTGTGTGTGTGTTCTACATTTTCAGTACCCATTTGTCTGCTGATGGACATCTAGGCTGATCTCATTGTCTTGCAGTTGTGAATAGAGCAGACATAAACCTGGATATGCAAGGGTATCTGTGGTAGGGTATGCTTCCGAACCCCTGAGTGTTAAGGCATTCCTTTGGCATCCTTTCTCGCAGGGATGGTGGGCCATAAGTTACACATTGCCTCAAAGACACTGACAATCACTCTGGAAGATTTCACACATCGAAACTGGGGAAATTTGAACCATGTACATATTGAGAGACCTGCCTAGACCATGCCACATGGGAACAGAACAAAGAACAGCTTCACCCCAAGTTTGAGTCAATAATCTTTTATATTTGTTACTGCTATGCAATTTAAGATGAAATTGTATATGAACTATTAAAAAGTCAGATGAGTGAAACCCACCTCCAAACCAGTTTCTGAAAGTGTCCATGCCCCAGGAGCATAAAATATTAAAATACTGACACATTTTTCCAAAGTAACTCCTTATTTATCTCAGAACACAGTGTGTGGCCTCCGTAAAGTCAGATCGTAGCTTTTAGCCATAAGGTGGCAAAAAGTCACTATTTTCCACGAAGGTTACTCAGCAAGTTTCAAATGAGAGGAAATAGACATTTGGTGGGTAGGTCATCACCTTACTGAACTAGAAAGTGTAGCCCAGTTTCTCTCTCTCTCTCAGTTCTCAGCCAAGACAATAGGAGTCACGTGACATGAGGGAGGAATTGGGCCAGTTAAAAATAGCAAGCACACACTGCCAAGTTCATTAGAAAGTTGAAGTTTCACTGTTGATTGCTGTTAATCCATCTCTGCCTGTCTCAGGCAAGGGAAGGGAGCAACAGACATGGTGGGTTCTGAGGACTGCAGTTCCCTTCCTCTCCCTCCATCCCCAGGTCCTCTTTATTTCCTGCTTTGCCTGCACAGCATCAAGTCTAAAGCATCCTGGTAGGGAGCTCCCTGGAGGGCTGATCCACCCTTCTGAGCCCAGCAGCTTCCCAGTTTTAAGAGAAAGCTTTCCTTGGCTGCCCCTCCCTCTCGGTAGGGGGTTCGATTCTAGTATTCTAAAGGAGGAAGCTAGCATCTCTTCTAAATGTCATGCATTGGAATTGCTGGGGGTTTTTTTTTTGTTGTTGTTGTTGTTGTTGTTTGTTTTTGTCTTTTTGAGACAATGGCCTGGAACTCACTATTGTAGACCACACTGGCCTCAAGCTCAGAGATCTGCCTGCCTCTGCCGCTGCCTCCCAGTGGTGGGATTAAAGGCATGCACCACCACCATGACAGGCTTGGAATTGCATTTTGCCAGGACTTTTTCTATGCACTGGATTCTGAGGAGGTCTCAGCAGCTTGCCTGCAGAATCTGGCCCTGTTGAAGCCACGCAGTTCATCTCAGAGCTGAATTTTCCCTTCCTTCTTGGCTCCATGCAGGTGACCAGTAGGAGCAGGCCCCGAGGAGCACACATGGTAGAGGGCCTAGCTCTTGTGGCTCCTTGTAAATTGATTACCTCAGTTTAGGATTTTACAAAAGAGCTGCTGAGGCTTTGGGACAAGAATGGCTGAACAGGGACCCTTTCCTTTCAGGCCCATCTTTTTTTCTTTTTTGGTCTTTTTTTCCAGACAGTGTCTCCCTGTAGCCCCGGCTGTCCTGGAACTCACTCTGTAGACCAGGCTGGCCTTGAACGACCAGGCTGGCCTTGAACGCACAAAGATCTGCCTGCCTCTGCCTCCCAAGTGCTAGGATTAAAGGCGAGCGCCACCATGCCTGGCTCAGGCTCATCTTTGTCCGGGTACCTTTCCTGAGTTTGTGGGAAGAGGATTGAAGTCAGAGTCTGGGTTCTCCTGAGCGAGAGCGTGAGTGTTGAGACAGGCGGATTTGGGCTCTGCCATTTCTCCTGATGTTTGCATAGGGCTGTAGCCACACTCACAGCCCTGCTCCAGAGCTGGGCCAGTGGTAACCAAAAAGCAGCTGGTGGATGGAGGGTCAGGTCTGAGCTCTACTGATGATAGGGTTGGCAAAGAGCAGAGCCTGAGTCTACGGCTATGGCCTGGCTTCCTGAGCTGGACCCTAGGTTCGTACCTCAAGACAGCTCACCTGAGAAAGAGTTGGGGGCTGGGCATGGAGCCTAGGCGGCTAGATTCCCATGTTTGGTGCCTTATCCTGTCAAGTTCATGTGCACGACAAACAGAAATGAAGCTCCAGTTCTGAGTATGGCAAGCAGGGCCCGACCTTCCAGTGCTCATCCGATTAAGAAGTCTTAGCAGCTGGTCAGAAGGGCCCAGAAAGTATTTAGCCAACACATCTGCCTTGAAGGCAAAGACCTCTTCTTCTTCCTAGAGGAAGTCCACTAGACACAGCCCTTATCCTCACCTGGCCTTATCCTGGATGTGCCTCCGACCATGGCTGTGTAGGAGATGCAGGGAATAGGAATGTTTGGTAGGAGGGTGGAGGGCACATTGCAGTTATTTGCCGAGGTTCAGGGTGCACATGTCCGTGTCACCTCTCTCAACTACCGTGAAACATGGCTGGTAAAGCTGGCTCTTAGATCATCTAGGAAGGAGGGAGGCTGAGAGGGAGTGTGTGTGGCTATACAGGGCTTTTCAGTCACTGAGGTGAAGGACCCCTGCTCCAAGGTTTTATGCACCCTTAAAATCTGTCTTTAGGAACCATGGTACTGCCATCTTATAAGGCCTCCAAGTCACATACGCTATAAGGCCTCCCCGCTTCCTCATACCTTGTGGTGCTTAACTGAGTCACGCCTGCCTGTGTGTCGCCGGCCTGTGTGCCGAGATAAGATTTTTTTTACTGTTACACAACCCTTCCTCCATTTCCCCATACCTTGGGATCTCTGCTTTTAAAAGTTCCCTATCCCAGTCCCTGGGGGTCGGTCTCCTCTGCCCCTGCGTGGGTTACGAGTTCGACCCCAGTGCACTGGTTTTTCCCGAATAAACTTCGTGTAATTGCAGCGAGAATGGTCTTTGGCTGATTTTTTGGGAGTCGTTCTATCCTGAGATTTGAGTGAGAGCCACTCCAGTTTCTGGGGAGTCTTTCAGAGGGAGGGAAGAGAATGTGGGATTCTGTTCATTTTCTCCAGTTTTCCCTCTTTTCTTTCCACCCCCTCCCCATCTCTTCACATGGGTGTGTGCCAGAGGTCAATGTCTGACGTCTTCTTAACCTTTCTCCTCATTATATTATGTAGAGCCTCTCACTGAACGCTGAGCCCTGAGCTCCTTGATTTGACTACATTCTATGTTCATGTATGTGAGTAATGTTTGCAAGGACATGGGCATGTATATACATGTGCATGAGGAGGCCACAGGTTAATGTTGGGTGTCTTCCCCAATTACTCTCTACTTACTCTCTACTTTGTTTTTTGAGACAGGATCTGGCACTCCACAACTGGCCTCTGAAATGCTAGAGAGCGTTACCAAAGGCCACTACAGCAATACAGCAAAATATTGGTCTCCCTGAGACAAACAAGACTCCTCCGAAAATATCAGCTACACCTCAACAGCCTGGAGATACAGTGCAACAGTGGCATCCAAGTGTCTATATTATATCCCAAAACTATTTGGCTATTAGCTCTCTCCTTGGAGGAATAACTCACAGCGGATGCCACAAGCTTATGTCCTCTAGTGGTTAGGCGATGTTATAAGCCACAATAAGAACTTGTCACCCTTTATAGAGAAACCACATTTTGCGGATTAGCATACCATCCAAGCATCCGTGTCTATGCTCACAGCTTAGCTTGACACAATAAGTGGTACTGCTTAAATGCCTGTACATCCAATAGCTTGAGCTTTGTTAGTATGACTGAAAAGGGTATCACTGTGAAAGCTGTCAATCCATGAAGGGAAACAAACTGAACAGACTGGAGTCCAAAATGACAACTCCAAAGAAATTAGACTGTTTTCTTCTCACCCACTTGTGCCCCTTTCCCAAAGCCTAGGGAACAAACTGAGGAAGAGGAGGCATGGTAGATTGTAAGGGCTGTGGAGAGATAGGGGTGAATCATGAGACTATAGGAATATAGTCTGAACACCTGATTGATCAACATGCCTGTGCATACAAGCTTCTCCAACTGGACTATGGGAACCTTGGGTTGTTCAAAATTTGGACATAGATACTTGCAAAATGCACCAATTACCTAATTGTATGACATACTGAGTAACATCATTGTTATCTGCAAACAACTGTGTCATTGTATTGTAGAATCCCTTAAAAATAAAAAATAAAAAAAATAAAAAAAAAAGAGATGAAAAAAAAAAAAGGAAACAAAAGAAATCACAACCCCATCCAGAACACCTTCCACTAAGTCGTGGAGCCCAGTCCTCTCTGCCCTCCATGCACAGTTTCTGTTTTCACACCTTGGTCAAGTCGGACTGATTTTAGTTAACTTGGGACTAAGCACTGAGAGATGAGTGACTGCCAGTTGTTAGGTCTGGGCTTCCCAGAATTCCAAGGACACTTCCTCCAGAGGCTGTCAATCTTCTAACCACTTCCCCTGTACCTGAGGTCCGGCCCCCATGGCTATAAAGGGGTGTGCCTCAGTCGCCATCTTGCTGCTGCTACCCCACCATGTGTCAGCCTTGGCAATTCCTGAAGTAAATGTTCCCCGAGTGACTAAGCCTCATGTGCCTATCTTTTATTGGGGGTTTGTGCCATTATAATCTAATACCACTTACCTCTACAAAGGCAAAGCCCAGGACTGTGGGCAGAAACTGTGAATAGAAACAGCCACCACAGCATCAGACTTTGATGAGTTTAGGAGAAAGGCTCTCAGGACAAGACTTCTGGCAGGGAGGAGAAAGTGGAGCCCCAGGGATTATGAGTCCCAGCAGGCTTTGTGGGAGGCTGTTGGATCCTACTCACCTTGACCACAGGAAACATGCACTTGGGCTCAGGACCACAGATGACTTCCACCTGGTGCAGGGAAGAGAGCAGGAGACCTAGAATCACCGGGACCCTGGCTAGAAGCATAGAGAGGCTCTAGTCAGCCATGTGATACCAATGACTTAGGGGGTCCATTTTCCTTCTTAGTAAAATGAGGCTACAAAACCTGCCTGTGAAGACAGTGAGGACTAAACAATCTAAGACAAAATCCATGTACCATGCTCACTGGATAGGTGATCAGTTGATACTAACATGTCATGTAACACACATTGATTGAACATCCTTGTTGGACTGACAAGCCTTGATCGTTTTGGCCCAGCCTTAAGTCATTCAGTCGCTCCATAAACATTCCTGGGATAAAGCTATATGTCAAGAGCATATTGAGAATTTCCTCGGATATGGACCAGAATAAGATGGCACCTGTACGTTCTATGCATGAAGACGCCTTTCCAACTTAGTCTCTAAGGCTGAAATATTGGTGCTTTCATTGAGTATCCTTGCTAGACTATGAGAGGGGCATTGCTGACTGAGAATAAAGACAAGGGGCAAGGGGTATGAGAGGGAGCATGTGCAAGGGGCAACTTGATTTTCAACCATTTTGTATGAATCTGTTCAGTGCCACGGGGGAGTATTGCCTTTGGGGTTTCAAATACCTTTTAGGCAGTAGGTAAATTCTCAAACTTAAAACCCACAAATAGGGCCTGGACATGGTGGCACATGCCTTTAATCTAGCACTTGGGAGGCAGAGGCAGGTGGATCTCTGTGAGTTCAAGGTCAGACTGGTCTACATAGCGAGATCCAGGCCAGCTGGGACTAAAAGGAGACCCTGTCTCAAAAAGACAAAACACAAAAACAAAACAAAACAAAAAAACCCACAAATAGGTGGGTCGTGGTGGCACCTTTAATCCCAGCACTCAAGAGACAGAGACCAGCCTGGTCTACATAGTGATTTCCAGGGTAGCTGGGGCTATAGGGAGATCTTGTCTCAAAAAGATTAAAACAAACAAGTAAACAAACAAAAAAACCCACAAACAATGGTTGTGTGCATGAAGATAAAGACAAAGATAACACAGATGAAAAAACTTTGGGTCGTACTGTTTTGTTTTGTTTTCCGGATACTGTGGCTGAACCCAGGGCTATCAATTATAGGATTAATATGTTTCTGTTATTTTTATTTTTTATTTTATTACTTTTTAAATTTATTTATTTATTTATTTATTTATTTATTTATTTATTTATTTATTTTTGGTCTTTTGAGACAGGGTCTCCCTGTAGCCCCAGGCTGTCCTGGAACTCGAAAAGATCCTCCTGCCTCTGCCTCTCAAGTGCTAGGATTAAAGGTGTGTGACTTTGATGATTTTCCTGCCTCCTGCTTCCAAGAGCTGGGATCACAGGTATGCACCATCATGATTGGAACTAATAGGATTACTATTGATGCTTTTAAACAATTAGCTTTGAGCTGGGGAGGTGGCTCAGTGGTTAAGAGCATTGGCTGTTCTTACAGAGGACCCAGGTTCAAATCCCAGCACCCACATGGTGGCTAACAAGCATCTGTAACTCCTAGGGGATCCAACACCCTCTTCTGGCCTCCTTTGGCACTACACAACATAGGTGTATTTACATACATGCAGGCAAAACACTCATACATGAAATAAATAAAAATTTTAAAAATTAGCATTTGTAAGTAAACACACAAATGAGCTATGTTATTGCCTTTCATATTTGTTACTACATTATTGTGAAGGCCATCTTTTTTTTTTTTTTTTTTTTNTCAGAGTTGGCTGTGTTTACATACGGGTCAGCTGTTGAGTTCCCCGTGTTCTCCCAACTCTCGGCCCTGACTCACGGCTTGTCCATCTGCTCTGAGGCACTCTCCAAACATCTTGGTCCTGACTAACCCCTTTATTCATTTTCTTTTTTTTGGTCTTTTATTTGAGACAGGGTCTCCCTGTAGCTGCAGCTGTCCTGGAACTCACTATGTAGACCAGGCTGGCCTTGAACTCACAGAGATCCGCCTGCCTCTGCCTCCCAAGCACTGGGACTACAGGCATGCGCCACCATGCCCAGTTTGAAGGCCATCTTTGATGGCCCTATTCCTTCCCCCTGTCCTTTTGTTTCTGGTACTGGGAATATTTGAATATAGCTCTTAAACTCACTTCCCTAACCATCTTGTCCTGGCAACTTGAGTGATAGGCTTGGGAATAGTGGGCAGCAGTGTGTGGGGTCAGCAGGTCCCAGACCAGGTTCCTTCCTGCCTGGATACTCCAAGGAAAGGGACAGGAGCTGTGAACAGTTGGCAGCGTCACTTCAGTGTTGCTAACCCCTGCCTCTGATCTACCATATGAGTGAGCACGCATCCATCCACTGGGATCTTGCTGGCAATCGTGTCCTCTTCATGTGGGAATTCCTCAACCTCTGCCCCGTCAGGAGCTGTTAAGCCCAGCTTCTTGTATTTAGAAGATGAAAAACGTAATAAATTAAAATAGAGTAGTTCTAATAGACAGCATCTACCCTAAACTTGGATTGTTTGGAGGAAAAGGAAGGAAGGAAAGAAGGAAGGAAGGAAGGAAGGAAGGAAGGAAGGAAGGAAGGAAGGAAGGAAGGAAGGAAAGAAGACAGGTTGCAATAGTAAGGACAGTGTAGAGCTGGGTATGGTGGTTCACATCTGTAGTCTCAGAACCCGGGAGGCTGAAACAGGAGAATTGCTCTGAGCCTGAGGCCAACCTGGGCTACAGAGTGACATTTAGTCCATTCTGGGTGACAAAATCAGTTTCTCTCCCAAATAGCCAAGAAAAAGAAAAAGATCAATTGCTCTAATTTGTGTTGAAGACACCCATTTGGTTCTTTTTCAAAGGTGTTTGGCAAACCTGCTCACCTGTGGATGGGACCCCTGGGCCTCAATGGATTATTCTACTGGGCTAAATGGGAAGGTCACAAACTTGTCCAACGCTCTCTTTCGGAACAGGAAATTCCAGGGCACAAAGGTTGCTCACATCTTTACCTGATTTGCATCAGATCTGCAGTTTATTTGAATGGCTTGTTTGTCTAACTCAGCTCTGCTCAAATCAATCTTTCACGGGTTCTCCCAGTAAAGAGCACCTTGGGTCAAAGGTTGTAGGTCACCATGGTTCTCAAATACCTACCCACTTGGTAAGAGTTCCAAAGTGGACAATTACCCAGCAATTAGTGAGGGACAAAAGGAAATGTTCCAGAAGGCTAATTGGGACAGGGGGGGGAATGGCAGCTTTGTCCCCAGCACCGTCTTCATGGCTGACCCAAGGAATCTTGTTTTTTTTTTTTTCTCCAACTAGACTTTTAAGAACCCAGAAAGGATATGAAGCATCCATGGGCGATGTGTTTTTGGAGGTGAGGGTCACTGAGCACAGAACTCATAGGTTTTGCATCATGGAGACCCAGACATCTGCTTTGCACTGAAAGAAGTGTTTCCCTGCGGACGAGAATCCCTGAGACATAGGCTTTCAGCAGCACCTCCAAATGGCCCCATATCAAGACGCTTCCAGTTACTCTTCTTGCCACACTTCACAACCAGTTTTTTGGGGTTTTTTTTTTTTTGGTCTTTTCGAGACAGGGTCTCCCTGTAGCCCCAGCTGTCCTGGAACTCACTCTGCACACCAGGTTGGCCTTGAATTCACAAAGATCCGCCTGCCTCTCTGGAGTGCTAGGATTAAAGGCATGCGCCACCATCCCCGGCTCGAAACCAGTTTTTAACAATTTAACATGTCTACGATGAATTTTGAAAGCAAGCATGAACAGAGATACATCCGAGAATATTGGTTTGCTGGTATTCTGTTATCCAAAGACTCACAGCAATGTTTGGATTTGTGAGAATTTATATCTGGGAGGTGGGGATGAGGAGGAGATCTCAATACCATCAAATTATACTTTGGAAATTGCATAAAATTCAATTAAAAAATAATTTATGCCCAGCCTGAGTCAAGGTGGCTTCTTCATCCCATGCTTGCTTCTTGGAGGGAAGTACACTTCAGAAAAGGAATGACTAAGCTACACCTTCCTGGTGACGACTGGCCTGTCTCTAGTCAGGAGAGTGGGATTCCAAATAGCACAGGTCTGATTCTACAGCACTAAAGGCTTTCACTCCAAATAGTGGCTTATTCCCTTGTGTTAGGAGGTAAAAACAAATTTGGCTTGGAGCACCTACCATGCACTAGACACGGAGCTGGATGCCTAGCAAATCTTCTGTAATCTATAAAATAACAAAGTGAGCAATAGAAAAATCCCCATTTAAATGAGCACAGAGCCGGGCGTGGTGGCGCATGCCTTTAATCCTAGCACTTGGGAGGCAGAGGCAGGTGGATCTTTGTGAGTTCAAGGCAGCCTGGTCTACAGAGTGAGTTCCAGGACAGCTGGGGCTACAGGGAAACCCTGTCTCGAAAAGACCAAAAAACAAAACAAACAAAAAAAATAAATGAGCACAGAGTGTTTCAGTGACTTATTCAAGGTTACCCAGCCAAGTGGCTGAGCTGAGATTCAAGGCAGATGTGTATGGCTCCTGGCTTCTCCTGGCTTAGAATCCTGAGATGCACTGAAGTGGCATGGTATCCCAGAGAAGGCCCACGGAGTGGGGCCAGGGTGGGGGAGGCAGCGTGTTTCTGAGGATGGAGGAGGTGTAGGGAGCAGCCAGATGCTCCAGCCATCTCAGGTCATGTGAAGCCTGATCCTTTCTCAGCTTGATTTGACCTAGAACTGGGAAACAGATGGGACCATGCTGCCCCAGGGTCTGTGGGAGGCTGCACACACATGGGTTCTGCCTGTCGCTGCTGCTGCTGCTGCTGCTGCTGCTGCTGCTGCTGCTGTTCTGAGGGCCTAGGGCCAGCCACCCTGGGAACTGCACTTCAGTGGGTACCTTTGGCCTAAACCTTCATTAGAGGTTTATTGCTGAGGCTACAGGGCTCATTTCTGAGAGCAACAGATCCAGGGAGACCCAGATACATTATAAACCATGTGGCACTGTCCCAAGAAGAGACATGAGGGCCCAGGCAAAGATAAACAAGGGCCAATGTGGGGCTTCCTCATGCCCATCCCATAGCACAGAATCATCTGGGAGACAGGGTTGTTCAGCCCTCTGATTAATGAGTAGGGGACCTAGTACTAAATACAGGTGATCTATCCAGCAAATGAATAGGGAGCTACCCATTTATTCAGTCACTACTCACTGCTGAGGACCAGTGGGCCCCTCTGTGAAGACAGGGATTTCATGAAGTGGGGCTTCAGTTCTTGGCTCTGCTCAGTTGCTTACTCTGTGTTGATGAATGGTGGAGCAGGCCCCACTGGGCACATGGAGGAAACTTGGGCTCAGTCCTTGCTTCCAGGAACATGTGAATGCAAGGTACCGTGGCAGGTGACATGATGGGGTCATGCATAAGAGTGAGTGGGCACCCGAAGCTTGGCTAATGACTTTTCAGAGTCCTGAGGGACAAATGCTGGAAGTGAGTCTCTTGGGGAGGAACTCACCAGATCTCTACAAAAAGCTTGGTCAGGGTCTTGGGGCTGGGCCACAGCTAGAACAAAGGCCTAATGCTTGTACAGCAGTACCTGGTTTAAAACATCATAGGCAGTAGGGGCAGGTGTGAGAGACACTGGGGACATACGGAAGTGTGGCTTTGGAAGAGCGCTTGAGGATCCAGTTGATAAGACATAGTTCCCGCTAAGAGATGAAATTCACAATGCAGGCAACTTTTCCCTATGAAGTTTTTCTTTTCTTGTGAGCAGGGAATCAGAGATTAAATGTTCATTCAAAAATGTCTACTCGGCATCTATTATGCACCATGTGGTTGTGCTGGAGGAATGAACAAAGTGATGCACACCAATCATTTAATTTTCTAATCACGGCAAAGGTCCTTAAGAAGCAGGGACCAGCTGATGTGACAATAGGGCTTCGGCCTCCGTCATGCAGAACAGTCATTCAGCAGCACGCAAAATCTAACTCAAAGACCTCAGAGCTGGCTCTAGCCCCCCCCCATTATCTGTTTTTCTTTTCTTTTCTTTTCTTTCCAAAGACCTTGAGGATTGTAGTAGATCCACTACAAAACAGTTACATAGTTTCCCTGGGAGAAGGCAAGTCTCCACCTTGGCAATGAATAAGCCCTTTCTTTTCTCAAGCACTGGCCAGTGGAGGCCCAGGCTGGAGGGGCAGGTCTGGTCTGCTTTGGGAAAGGGGGGGGGGTAGCTGTTTGCTTTTTCATTAAACAAAGTCTGCATGGCAGGGCTTGCCGTCACAGGTACTCTTGGAGCCGGACAAAGCCGGTACTACAATTCTTCTGTGGCTGGCACCGGGGTGAGCTAGCAAGCTTCATTTCCACTGTGGGCCAAATGCATCCATGTTTCTAGGGCTTCAGGTCCCATAAATGGTGCCTTTGAGGAAGCTGGGCTGGGGACTGTGGGACCCTCCCTGCAGCACCCACTTGGCCACTGGTTCTGAAAGCGGGATTGTCCCTCCTGAAGTCCTGCCCTCCTTCGACATTCCTCATGCTGACCATTGTCTGTAGAAAGAGGCCATTGTCTGCAGCTGAGATATCTGCTGACGAGCCGCATGAAACGAGGGGAGCTTTGCAATCCACTAGAAATAACAAAACCCCAAGCCACGCCCCAGAGAAGGCTCATACTGGCCTGGTCAATTTCCTGATGGCTGGTGTTCCTCCTGGGAGGAAGTGCCCACCACCACGGGTGGGAGGGGCCCTTTTATCTCAGTGCCGGAATGACACCATTTGTGCCTTTGTGTCAACAGCACTGAGAGGCCTTGTGGAGGGCTATGTGGCCAGTGCTAAGGAGGGCTTGTTTGAAGAGAAAAAAGAAAAAAAGATAAAAAAATAGAACAATGTTTACCCAGCAGGCAGCTCCTGCCAACGCAGCCTTCAATGTCCCCTGCATTCGGATGTACCCTCTCACCAGGCCGTTTTGGCTTGTCCTTGGCCTTGGGTGCTGGCAGGCTGGGAGGGCAGGCAGCTGGCAGACACTGGAGGCCGTGCCAGCTCTTAAACATGGAAATGCCTCTCTGCCCTGGGTAAACAGCCAGGCTCCCTTCCAGCCTGCCCTGCCCCGCCTCCAGCTTTCTCCCTGCTCCAATCCTGAGCTAAGGGTCCACTAATGCTGGGACCACAGGCTTTCCTAAGTGGTGGCCTGGTCATCAGTGTATGTCTGTCAAATTTCTAAATATCTTCCCCTTTGGTGCAGGGGAAATGTCTTCAGGGATTAAGCTGCAGAGGCCCTTATTCAGAGGGTCATCCCTGGGCCAGGGGAGTGGTCAGGAGTGCTTTAAAGATGTGAAATCTCTGTCTGGTGTGGTGACACAACTCTCTAATTCCAGCACTGGGAAGCGGGATCATAGCAGGGGTTCAGGACTACAGAGGGACCTTCCTGTCAGAAGGGAAGACAAGAAGGAAGGAGGGAGGCAAGGTAGTAAGGAAGAGAAGAAAGAAGAAAAGAAAGAGCAAATTTCAGGCCACAACCTGCGACTTTCACGAGATATCCTAGATCTATCTCTGCCCATTTAAGAATCACTGTTCTGAAACAATAGTTCTCAAACATGGCTGCCCAGAGCTCCGTACTCACACTTGATGTAGACTCTGACCTGAGTCTGAGGGGGAGCCAAGGCTACATCAGGGATAGGAGACCTGATGAATAGCCCAGTGGTCCCTGAGGAAGCTCATGGCATCCTTTCCTCAACCCCCGGGTGAGAGATGCCTGTGGAAGCATCTGATGCAGGTAAGGCCCTGAACATATGTTGCCTCTTCCTTGGGAAGTCCCTTTGGGGGAACCCATTCACCCTCCTAGGGATTGATCTTATATCTTTGCTTTCTCCTCTGATTACAGACTCACGGGTCTCTGTCCCACCACCTTCTTAAGGGTTCATTCCATTTGAGTCTTCTGGGTACCCAAACCCAGACCTGGCCTTTCTTAGTGTACAGGAAGCACTTCCAACATTGATTAAAGACGACTGACTTGCCAAATCCCAACAGAGCCGACTTTAAGAGGTTAGTGAGAAAGACCTCAGTGGAGCTGAAGACGCTGCTACAGAAAGCAGGTTTCTGGGATTTCCCATCTGCAAGATGGGCATAGCAACAGTCTCCCAGTGTGCAGCCCTTACAAGCCATGAGGATCTGATTCTCGAATGCAAAAAGGCCAGCACAGATGTCAGATGAGAAGATCAAGGCACAGTGGTTGGGACTTCAGTTCGGTCTCCAGGAAGCCAGAGAATGAGCTGCTGACTGTTCTCCACCTGGGGCCAGTGACTTAATGTCTGCTGCTACAGAGTCCTCATCTGCCCACTGGATATTGAGAGGATCAGTGAATGAATTTATGGAAAGCCTTGAAGTGGGGGTGGGGGGGTGGGGGAGTGGGGGGTGCTCCAGGACCAGGGCCTCTCATCCTGACTCTGGATTTCTGACAATAACAGCTCTAAACCCAACACTGATTTCTAAGGTTGGCCCTGTTCCACCCTACCTACAATGTCCCTTGTGGGACACAGCAACATACTGTGGTCCTGTTGGAGAGACCTTGTTTACCAATGAGCCAGGTTAGTGATGACATGTCTATCATCACAGTGACATCATCAAGAATTCCAGACCAAACAAAACAAGTAAATGAATGAAAACAAGACACAAGACACAACTAAGCTCCAGTTTAATTTCTGCGAACATTTTATTTAGGTCAGAAAAATGCATTTCAGAATAATGGCACTTTCTCCTCAATACCTTTGCAGGGCTCCAAAAAGGGCACAGTTCTCAGGTAGCTGGTTTGTTGCAGTTAGTATCATGTCACTTGATCAGTTATTTGATGTCCCCCACCTCCCCTGTGCTCAGCATTGCATGAAATGTATACAGTATTGGGGCGAAGGCATACCCCATCTTCCAGGGGCAAAGTGAAGCTTATATTACTGGGACGTGTAGTGGTCAGATGTGGCATTGTTGGACATTTGGCCAAACAAGAACTAGGGGTCCAGCGTCGACTAGAGACCAGCCACCATGGCCAGCAAAGCTTCTTCCAGGAGAGACGTACAGGGCCTTTGTAAAAGCTTACAGAGTAGGTGGATGTCCAGAACGGAACCCATACAGATGTGGCGCTTGCTCTGGGCTTTGGATCGTCCAATGCAAGGACTTTTCACACCAGCAAAGCTCCACATCCCGTGAGCCTAGGAGAGGACTACTTGTGATTTTCATTTTCCAGAGGTGGACATCCAGACACAGGGTATTAATGTAATTTGCTGAAGTTTACACAACACTTATACAGTGGAGAGAGGCAGGGTCTCAGTGACATACCCTTCCCCACTCCCAGCTAGCCTCCCTGGGCACATGACCCTCAGCCATGTCCACTAACTATAAACCAATATTATTTAAGCAGGAAAATGCCCAAAGCCTTGAGGTTGAGAGGTTAAAGCTATTTGGTAGGATTGGAAAGAAATATGTAACATACATTAGACTCACTCGACACATAGCTGTGACATGTTTAGACACAGACAAAGGAAGAGGATGGAGCTGTGATTTCTGAGGGCCAGAGTTCTGCTGTCACAGTAGAAATGACATTAATGGCATCCAAGCTGTGACTTTAGATATGTGTATGTGTCTTCTCAATCTACATAGGGCCATTAGAGTAATGTTAAGAAATGGTCTCCCCCATTTCACTGAGGGAGAAACTGAGGCTCACTGAACTAAGAAGGGAAGAGGGTACCTAGAGTTTGACCGAGCTCCCCAACCCAGACTCTTGACAGTTGTTATGACTGAGTTGTACCTCTCCCCCTCCTCCACATAGCTGCAGACCTAACCCTTGGGACCTCAGAAAGAGACTATTGGGAGTTAAGGTTTTAAAGCAAGTAAGAGAGTTCAAATGAGATCATCATCATCAAATGAGATGCAAACCCCAATCTAAAGGACTTGTGTCCTTATAATAAGGGTTGTAGAGGACTGGGAGATAGCTTGGCTGATAAAATACTTGCTTCACAGTGTGAAGGCCTGAGTTCTATCCTCCAGAACCCATCACCCTGCTTTGTCTTGGGAATAAGTTTGGGATGAGAAAGTCAAGTGGAAACCCTTTGTTATTGGGCATGAGGCCAAGGGTCCTGGCAATGATGTGTGTGATTTGGGTTCAGCAAAAGGGCTCTATGGGAGTCTTAGAGACTCCACTCCACCTACTTTATACCCTACAAACAAGGGGAGGGTATTTGACAGATTGCAGATCTAGCAGGTGAGCAGCCAACGAGCTCAGAGGTCTGCACAGAACAGGCTCTTTGGGTTCTGTTTAGCACTCCTGTCCTCCAGAAGCTGGGCATGCTCTGTCCAGAATAGGCCCCCACATGGCTCCTTTCTGGGCCCTCGCTATGAATGGGATTTGGGCATGTTTGAGTTTGCTCAGAGGGAAGCTCAGGAACAAAAGTGGGAGGAAATATTGCACAGCTGGAAGGGGCCGGCTTGGCCTGGTTTGGCTCTTTTTAGCTCCAAGTCAGTAATTCATGCAATGTACAGTCTTCATGTGCTAAGTCAGTCTGAGCTGCGTTAGGATGAAAGGAAAGCAGCATTGCACCCTACCTTTTCCTTTTCCCAGTCTTCTCTAATCTTATTCCTTCTCCTTCCCGTATAAGTTCTCTATTCTCATCATACTGTCCTGTTTGTAATTGCTAATTGTAATTGTGCATTTATAGTTTATTGTTTTATTTAAAACATGTATTGGGCCGGGTGTGGTGGCACACGCCTTTAATCCTAGCACTTGGGAGGCAGAGGCAGGCAGATCTTTGTGAGTTCAAGGCCAGACTGGTCTACAGAGTGAGTTCCAGGACAGCTGGGACTACAGGGAGACCTTGTCTCAAAAAGACCAAAAAAACCAAAAAAAAAAAACCCCACAAAACAACAACAACGTGTATTGGGCACCTATCATGTGAAAGAGGTTATGCTTTAGGAGCTGGAAATCTAGAGTCAAGCAGAAATCAGTCTGTGGCTTGTGAAGGTTTTGCTGTAGGGAAGAATTCAGAACAATGAATGAACAATGCCCAGAGCATGTGAGCATTATCACACAGCGCCAAATGGCCCGAAAGAATATATAAAGACTTTCCAGTCTAGGGCAGGCCACAAGAAAAGGCCTTATTGAGGAGATACGGGACAGCTGAAGAAGAGCGTGTTCTTCACAGAAGAGAAGCATGGACCCAGGGTTGGGCACAAAGGGTCCCCGGTACACGTAAAGAATGAGGTGTACTATTCATGGCCTGGTCACTCAGCACAGCCTTGGGATGCCCCTGGCTTGTCCTGGACTTCATCCCTGTTTCTATTACCATTTGTATCATTCTCACTTGTCTTTCCCTACCCCATGGTCCTTGCCTGGCACAGCTCCTTAATTCTGCCACATGCAGAGCAAAAGGAGCTACAGGCAATAGCTAAATGAGAGTGCAGCTGTGTGCCAATAAAACTTTATTTAGCAAGACAGGATTTGTGTGTCACAGGTTTGGCTCATGGGTCAGAGTTTGCCAATCTCTGGTCTAGAAAGAAAGATAAAGCTGGTGTAAGTCATGATAGGCCATTGTGACATCTGTCAAGTGTGATTCTTCTTCCACTCTCCGGGCCTCAGTGCAGCTCATGAAGCACTACTTGTTAGTATGGACCAGGTTTCTCTTCTCATTTATCTACTTTGTTTTAGTTCCCTTTGTCATTCCCATGCCTCTCTCCTCACAGGCAACTGTCTCAAGCATCTGCTCTGAACTGTCAAGGTGATACACATCTCTCTAAGCTCTGCTTTGTGTAGTGCCTTTGCCGTGATATGAATGATATTGTATCATCAACTCTTCTGCTCCGAATGTTTTCCAGCCTGCCATTCCATACTGTTCTTAAAAACTGAAGTTGTGTACATATCTGGCTCATTAGGCTAGATGCTGCAGAAAAGCCCCCATCGCAGATCTCCATTACCCTCAACATGGGCACTGGTTTGCTGCTAGCTCCTCCCCTCCAGGGTGTCCTCGTGGATTTTCAACGTGCTTGCTGTATACACTTGCCTTTCCTGCTTGGAAGCCCCTCCATTGTAGCATTTGTCCATTGGACAGATGGCTGAATGGGTATCTGCTTCCACTTTGGGCTTTCATCACCCTGAGGTCGGTCATCAGATTCATTGCTTCACTCTCCTCACAACGCTGTGGCCAACTGGTCTCCCTGGCAAGGACTGCCAGCTCCTTTTTTGTCTTCCATCTGCTGGAGCATGGTGGCTGTCCCTCAACTGTGGAGGATAACAGCTCCCACCCCAGCAGTACCTGTTTCATGTGTGCTTTTTTACTTGGCTAAACACTTTCATGTTATTGCCTCTCAGATGGCCTCACGTTGTAACTTGCTGACCCTCAATAGGCTGATTCCTTTTCATACTGCAAACCTTGGGAGTGTGATCATTAATTTTGTATGTCACCTTGACTAAGCTATAGTACCTGGTTACTCAGTCAAAGACCAAAGTAGTGATGCTTGCTGTGGAGGTTTTTTTTTTTTAAAGATGAGATTAGTATTAAAGTCAGTAGACATTGAATAAAGCATATTATCCTTCAGGCTTCAGGAGAATAGATGAGCTTCTTTGGGAAGGAAGTCTTCCTTAAGTCAGCAGTGTCGACTCTGTTCTGGGTCTTCAGTTTGCTTTGCAAAACTCAGATTTGCCACAGTGATGATGCCAGTCAATTGGTGTGTGTGTGTGTGTGTGTGTGTGTGTGTGTGTACACATGCGTGCATGTGTGTGTACTGTTTGTGCAGCTGGATGCACCTATGTGCACATGTTGCAAGGTCAGAGGAGGACATGGGTGTCTTGCTTTAGCACTCTCTGTCTTATTCCTTTCAAGACAGGCACTGGGCGTCGTGGTGCATGTCTTTAATCCCAGCACTTGGGAGGCAGAGGCAGACAGATCTCTGTGAGCTGAAGGACAGCCTGGTTTACACAGTGAGTTTTAGGACAGCTGGGACTGCAGGGAGACATTGTCTCAAAAAGAGGCCAAAAAAAAAAAAAAAGACAGAATCTGTCATTGAGCTGGTGGTCAGTAAGCTACGGTGGTCCTCTTGTCCCCCCTCTCACAGTGCTGAGCTTACAGGCATGTGTGGCCATATCTGGGGTTTTCCTCAGGTTATGGGATTTGAACTCAGACCCTCATTCTTGCCCAAGAAGTGCTCTTACCCACCAAGCCTTCTTTCCAGCCCCAGAAGTCAACTCTTCAAATCTCTCTCTCTCTCTCTCTCTCTCTCTCTCTCTCTCTCCTTCTCTCCCTCCCCATTTTCTTGTTGGTATTGCTTCTCTGAAGATTCTGACAGTAGAATAGGGGTTGTAGTAAATTAACTCCAGGGTAAGACCTTTCTCAGACTATTTAAGGCCTGAAAGAGAATTCAGGACAATCCACCTGTGACAATGTGACAATACCTATGGGATAGCTTCGAGACGAGTGCCACCACACTTAGGCATGGGAAGTGGCAGGTAATAGGCCTGAAACTCGGGTTGAATCAGTGCGTTTTACATTAAACAAAGACCCAGGACATCTTTATTCTACCTTACCCGAAAATGCACAATTCTTTCACCCAGGTGATTTGGGCGAGTCTTCACCTTTATCATCATTCATCGCTAGTCAGGCTAAGTTGAACCAAAATGTCGGCTTTGTGCAGGGGGCATGGCGTACAAATCAGTGATAAGAGGACAGAACTTGTGCTCAGCCTGGCGTGCCTGGACTAGCTTCCTGCTTTCGTCCAGTCACTCTTTTACTCATTCATTCAGTCTTCAGTTCTAGGTATGGAAGTATCTAGAATAATGGAGACATTGAGCAGCCAGGCTCACCACAGTCTTCCAGGAACACTTCTCTTCCTGGGGCCCTCTCCAGAAGCCTAGAAGTGCCTCTCCTTTTCTTTCTATCAGGGACTCCTGAGAGTGATGTCCTTATGGCCTAGTGAGAGCCCCCTCCCCAGGCAGCCCTATTCTAATGCCAAACCATCCTCTGAAAGCAGGTTTCTAGCTCTCTTGAGAGTCTCAGCTCTGCCTCTGCATTTGTGTTTTTCTTCTCATTCTAGAAGCCTGTTCTTCCTCCTGGATTCCAGAAATCTTCCCATGGAAGTCATGAGATGCTCCAAAAAGTTCCTGGCTCCAGACAGAGCCTGAAAACTTGGTGCCTACTACTTGGGTCACCTTGGACAGAATATAGTTATGTCAGCAGGGGTATGTAGATCAGAGATCATCATGCAAATAAAATCATTATTATTCATCACACAGCAGAGAGCCCTCCCAAGGGCAGGGAGGGCTCCCCTATGGCTCTACATTAGGACAGCAGGTCCCCTGGGCTCCCCTGATGGACTGGTCATGAACTTGCCTCCCACACCAGCACCTGTGCTTCTTCAGCAGTGGTCAGTGCAGTGACCCTAGT
This sequence comes from Rhizomys pruinosus, assembly GCA_009823505.1. NCBI lineage: Eukaryota > Metazoa > Chordata > Mammalia > Rodentia > Spalacidae > Rhizomys > Rhizomys pruinosus. Next base: position 1,001,598 of record VZQC01003175.1, on the reverse strand, counting down.
CATCCATCTTCTCCTTCACAGAGAAGACAAACCTGGGGGGTCAGGGGAGGTGAGGGGAGGCCGGATGTGTCTAAAGGGCTTATTTATCACTTTGTTTTATAATAAGACATTTTACGAAGATTGAAAGAGAAGTGAAGAGAGATGATTTTAAATTCTCCTTAATTTGGTTTTTAGTTTTAAAATTTATTTATTTTTATGTGTACGAGTGTACTGTCTGCATGTAGGTTGGTGCGCCGGTGTCGTGCAATGCCGCGGAGGTCAGAGAGGGCGTCGGATTCCCTTGGAACTGGAGTTAAAGATGGTTCTTAGCCACCATGTGGGTGCTGGGAATGGAACCTGGGTCCTCTGCGAGAGCAGTTGGTGCTCTTAACCGCTAAGCCATCTCTCCCGCCCAGGTTTTTAGTTTTTAAAGGGTCTGGAAAACATGCCTTTAAGAAAAGGTTATGTGTATGTGTAATGTGTATGTGATATGGTAGAATGTGTATGTAATATGATGCGCATGTATGTCATGTGTGTACGCATGTGATGTGATGTGTGTTTGGTGTATATGTGTGTATATATGTGTGACTGATAAGTGTTATGGTATGTGGTATGTATGGTATGCATATGGAGTGTGTGAGCACACATGCATGACGTGTGTGTGTGTGTGTGTGTGTGTGTGTGGTGTTCATATGTGTGTATATGTGTGGGTAAGTACTGTTTGTGTGTCTCTAGGGAGTGGTGTATGTGTGCGTGCCTGTGCTAGTGTATGTGTGTGTGTTTCTAAACTGCTTTGCAATGAGAACATCTTTCAAGGAGACTCTGCCCTCTCTCTAAAGGCTACAATCAGAGGGACAAACACTGTTGGGTCAAACAGCCTGTGTTGAGGGCGTGGGAGGTGCTGGGGGGCCCGGGATGGAATGGAGGGCCAGGGCCCCCAGATCTGACCCTTCTGTGTGTGTTCCCTACCGGATGCTGGTGTTAGCTGAGCACATTCGGCTTGTGGTTTCATCTCAGGGAAGAAGGAGTAAGGAGGGGCTGGTTTCTTTGTGTGGCAAGCCTGCTGGTGAGCACGGATGGAGAGCTCCATTATCAGTGAGGTTAGGGGCAGGGGGAGAGGTCAGGGCCGAATGCCCGCTCTTCCTCTGGGCGCTGAGAGAGCCGCTCTGGCCTCTGTGGCTGGGGAGGAGGATGCATTGATCAGGGTCAAAGGTTATGTGTCATCAAAGGCGGTCCAGGAATAAAAGGAGCCCTTCCCAAGAACTCTAGATTGGCCTATGAAAACCCAAGGCAATTCACTCCCTTAGCAAGTGGGAATGGACAGACGTGCCTTATGCTGAGGTCTAGAATTCTTATTACGACATTTACCAGAAAGTCTTTCTTTATCCTAGTTTAGTTTTCAAAGACTTAGGATTCAAAAGAGGAGGGGTTGGATGTATTCTCTTTCTGTCTTCCTCAGCTAAGAATGGAGAACCCTCTGGGGGGAGATTACACATGTCTTCCTTTGGGGAGGAAAAACAATTCATTAAAAAGTTCTTTGTGTAAGGCGGGACACCTCAAAGATAGGACCCTAGCCACTGTTGTCTCACACTTATCTTTTCCCATGGGACTGTTTCCTTTCTAGACATAGAAAAAACACACACAGGCAACTGAAAGCTGGAAGTTAAATGTGAAAGATAACTTGGCCAATGGGTTGTACAGAGAAATGGTCAAGATGGAAAGAAGGAAAGAGGGCCTATTAAAGGAGAGACACAGAAGAAAAAAAGGCAGACATTCTGAGGTTCAGAGTTCATGCCTGAAACTAGAGGGACAGGACTTGGTGTGGGCAGCTGCAGCCTCGATGTTACCCCAGCTGCCTTAAAGTCGGACAGTATCACCCAGAGCGGGACTCTGGGCTGGAGGGGAGACAGAAGACTCCCAGCAGACAGACCTATACATTTCCATTTCCATTTCCAGTAATCATTTCTTGCTTTTCCCAGTGATGTCTAAGAAAAGAACAAAGGGCCTTGTTGTGCATCTGCTTAACGCTGCAGTCGGCCCAGCAAACGGAGCAAAGGACAGAGGGGCTCGTACACTGGAACTGTTTGTGAGAGCGAGTCTGAGTCCTGGCCGAAGACAGCTGACTGAGGCAGAAGGCATTATTTGAACAGGCAACCGGAAGGCCAAAGGGTGAGAGGATGCTTCTGCATCAATGCTGTTTGTGACTTGCATGTTGTCAGCTTCATGCAATGCATCAAGGCGTGAAGAATCTAGCTTCATGCAAGAAGCTTGATTATTTGCCCGAGAGAAGTGGCCAGAAAGCCACCTACAAGCTTCAAAGCTCAGACTTGAAGAGAAAGTTGTGAATATATTTTCTTTTTTTTTTTCATTTCTTTTTATTTATTTATTTATTTTTTTTCCAGTCTTTTAGAGTCAGGGTCTGTAGTCCCAGCTGGCCTGGAACTCGCTATTATGTACCAGACTGGCCTTGAACTCAGATTGGCCTACCTCTGCTTCCCAAGTGCTGGGATTCAAGGCATGCACTACCACACTGAGCTGTGAATATATTTTCTCTCTGTCCACCCCAGTTTCCAGGACAATGTGTATAAGGCCCTGTGTTCCTGGAATCTCCACATTCCTCTTAATACAATAACTTTACCAACATGAGTGCAAAGGTTGCCTCCTTCAGGAAGCCTTCCCCACTTTCTCTGCCTCAGTGACATTTGCCTGCATGAGCTTTGCCACAGATCTGCCTTGCCCAGGACTGCCTGATGCCCGACCCTCAGCTGAAGCTCTGGCTAGTTCTCAATATGCCTCTTGTTGATGTTTGGAGCAAGCTGGTTTGTAGACTCCTGGGCAAGACCCTAGGGCTGGGCTACGATAAATTAATCCTTTGTAAAACCTGTTGACTGTTTACTTAGAAGAGAGCTGTCCTCACCTGAATATCAATAATCCTGAATCTAATGCATTTCCTAGGCTCTTATTTAATTCAAAAGTAGGGTAGGAATGTTGGGGAAATGTGCCATTTGACCATGGAAGGGTCACATATTCGGCAACACTGTACTATAGGTAGAACCCACAGTGTAGTTGCATCTTGATACACTACATGAGAATGACACCATGCAAGTCACAAATAATGTCCAAGTGGAAGGACCTCTTAGCCCTTTGGTTTTCCAACTGCTTGTTAAAGTGGTGTCTTCTGGCAGCGATGCTCCATCCCGTACCTCAGCACAGGGTAACTATGGAGTAGTGTTGCGAAGGCCATGCTCAGCATGGCAGGTAACGCTGTCCACTCAAGGAAACAGGCTTGTTCAAAGACATGGAGTTGGCAAGTGGTATGAATAATGCTAGCACATCCCAGGTTCCGGGCTTCAGCACTTTCGTATATATTGCACTTCAGAGGGCCTGCTGGTTCCCAGTACTCCAGACAGGAGACAAGAGTCAAAACAATGGATATGTTCCAGCCTGTTTCTCCTCACAGCTATATGAGTATACAGTTGGCTCTGCAGATCTGTGACTGGATTAACTGATCAACAATATCGTATTCAGTTTGGGGATGTAGCTCACTTGATAGAGTGACCGCCTAGCATGCTCGAAGTCCTCAATTCCATCCCTACCACTGTGGTGGCTCACACCTTTAATCTCAGCACTAGCCAGACAAAGGCAGGAGGCTCAGGAGTTTAAGGTCATCATCAGCTACATAGTAAATTGGAAGCCAGCCTGGGCTCCATGAGATCCTACCTCAGTCTGTCTATTCTATGTCTATGTCTATGTCTATGTCTATGTCTATGTCTATGTCTATGTCTATATGTCTATGTCTATGTCTATGTCTATGTCTTTCTATGTCTATGTCTATCTCTATCTCTATCATCTATATCTATGTATCTATCTTTGTCTAGAGATCATTCAGAAAAATACTGCCTCTCTTCTGAACATGTACAGACATGTTTTCCTCTAGTCAAATGGGAAACCCCCAATTGTTCTAGTTAGCTTCTGTTGCTGTGGTAAAACAGTGATCCAAACCAACCTCGGGAGGAAAAACTTTATTCCATCTTCCAGTTCACAGCCCATCATCAGGGAAGCCAAGGCAGGAAGTCAAGGCAGGAATCTGCAGACAGGAACTGAAGCAGAGATTGTGGAGGAATGCTGCTTACCAGCTTGCTTCCCCTGGCTTGTTCAGCTCCCTTTCTTTTCAGCCCAGCCACACCTGTCTAGGCCTGGCACTTCCCAGAGTGGGCGGGCCCTCCTGCATCAATTAACAATCAAGAAAATGCGTCATGGACATGGCCATGGGCCAATCTATGGGATGAAATTCCTCAACTGAGGTTTCCTTTTAACAAGTGAACCTAGTTTGTGTCAAGTTGATGAAAACTACCCAGTGCGCACATGAATATAGGTTCTCTTAAACACACACACACACACACACACACACACACACACACACACACACACACCATTTTGCATAAGGGACTTGAACTGATCCCGCCTCATGTGCCCAGGGATGACTGTATATGTGCCTCACTCTGGAACAGGAAAACACTCCAGGTTCTTGGCAGTTGTCTTTTTAATAACTGTTTCTATGAGGTCCTGCACACTTGTTTTGTGATAAATACCTACAGGCTGTCTAAAAATCACTTTTGGGAAAAGTTTGATGAAGATAAACAGACATTAAAATGAGTAGTAAGGGTTTGTAGGGGGAAGGGAATGGGTCAGTGGATAATAGTGCCTACTATGAAAGGAAAAAGGACTTGAGTCTAAATCCTGGACTCTCAAGTAAAAAGCTAAGCATGGGCACATGTGCCTGTAACCACAGCGCCCAGGAGAGGAGACAGCATTTTGTCCAGCCAACCTAGCAGGAACAGTGAGCTTCAGGTTTAGTGAGAGACCCTCCTTCTAAAAGGAAGGTAGAGAATGAGAGAGGAAGACACCCAACATCTCCCTCCGGCCTCTGCATGGGCACATGGATGCACATACTCACACATATATGCGTTAATAACACAGACACAGACACACAATTTTTAAAAAATAAAAAGATGAGAAAATGAACACTGACTTTTGTAGTGTGGTCAGTGGTAAGCGTGCCGTGGCAAGTATTATTCTACTCTTATTTGTAGGCCAGAGATGTTAGGTTCATATCGAGGGGAGACAACAAGTGCAAAAGTATACAGGACTCTGATAAAAAGTAACTTGGGCTTTATTTAGGGGCGGCAGTCTGGTGTCTCTGTCTCCAGAGCAGGACAGCCAAACAACCACATGGCTGCCTTGGCAGACTTTTTAAGGAGGAAGTAAGCAATAGGGTGTGGGCACTTTGTGGTCTGTATCAGGACAAACAGCTTGTAAAAACAGGGCATTTCTCTCTCTCTCTCTCTCTCTCTCTCTCTCTCTCTCTCTCTCTCTCTCCCTGTCTCTGTGTCTCTCTGTCTCTGTCTTTCAGTGGTCAAGCAAGGTTACAGCAAACTTTTCCCCAGAGTGTAGGATGGTGGTCAAGAGTAAGCACTTGTCTTGGTTTTCAGGTCAAAGTTGACTTCGGTCTTACAAGAGGCAATAAGTTGTTTATTATTTTCCAGTTAAAAATATGTGGCTGAGCCAGGCATGGTGGTGCACGCCTTTAAACCCAGCACTTAGGAGGCAGAGGCAGGTGGATCTCTGTGAGTTCAAGGCCAGCCTGGTCTACAGAGTGAGTTCCAGGCCAGATGGGGCTATAGGGAAACCCTGTCTCAAAAAGACCAAAATAAATAAATAAATAAATAAATAAATGTAAAATCAGCCATAAAAATCTCATTTCATTGTTTTTCATTCTTTAAGAACACAAATCAAGCTAATTGAATCACTTATGACTTTTTTGTTGTTGTTGTTGATTGTTTTTTGACGGGGTCTCCCTAGTCACAGCCTTCCTGGAAGTCATGGTATGAAACACGATGGCCTCAGTCTCACAAGGATCCACCTGCCTCTGCCTCCCAAGAGCTGGGAATAAAAGGTGTGCTCTACCATACCTGGTGACTTATTTATTTATTTATTTATTTATTTATTTATTTATTTATTTTGGTCAATTAAAAGGTGTGCTCCACCATACTCAGTGAATCATATATCACTTATGACTTTTATTTGTTTGTTTATTAATTTATTTATTTAGGTCTGGGGTTTTTTGGTATTTTGAGACAGGGTTCCCCTATAGCCCCAGCTGTCCTGGAATTCGATATGTAGACCAGGCTGGCCTTGAACTCACAGAGATCCGCCTGCCTCTGCCTCCCAAGTGCTGAAATCAAAGGTGTGCACCATCACGCCTGGCTTATTTAGGTCTTTTTGATACAGAGTCTCACAGTAGCTCTAGCTGGCCTGGAACTCAGTATATAGACCAGGGTGGCTTTGAACTCACAGAGATCTGCCTGCCTCTGCCTCCCAAGTGCTGAGATCAAAGGAGTGTGCAATTATACCCCACTTATTTTATTGATTGATTGATTGATTGATTGCCAACGTTTTATTGAAGCTCTGCATTTCATACAAAATTACATTACAAATAAAATCTAGGGGGCTGGAGAGATGGTCTAGCGGTTAAGAGCGCAGACTGCTCTTGCAGAGGACCAGGTTTGATCCCCAGCACCCACATGGCAGCTGAGAATGATCTTTACCAGTTCCAGGGGAATCCGTAGCCCTCTTCTGACATTGCATGACACAGGTACACAAACCTACATGCAGACAGTACATCCATACACATACAAAATAAAAAATAAAAAAAATCAAATCTAGACCAGTGTCCCCCTCCCTGCTCCCCCACCCCACCAGAGCTCATGCATTCTGCCAAACATGTTTTTCATCTTTTTCTCAGTCTCAAAATTCTCAATGCAGAAGTTTACTGTTTCCAGCAGAAGTACACCGTTTCAGTCAGTTCTTTGATGCAATCTTTTCTGCTGTTGTTGCTGTTTTTGTTGTTGTTATTCCTTCCAATATGCATCACTCCAAAATATGCATATATGCATGTCAGATATTTCATAAGTTTTAGCATCTCAGCTTATGATTTTTTTTTGATTAGGCTGAAAGATGTCATGTTTGATGTCTCCTCCTTGGCAAGCCCAAACCACCATCAGTTCTGTCCTTGTGTTCCACACTGGGGTTTTCCCTTCCCATGCTCACCAAATGAGGTCCAGTAAGCACTGCATCCTGTCTTGATCTTCCTGTACTGGTCTCCATGATACAGCCTGGGTCGTCCAACAATGGCAGTCTATACTCTGAAGAAGTGGAAACCCCAGTAGTAGCTCAGTCCACAAGCTGGATGTCTCAGCAGTCCCCATCTGGCACTGAAGGTTTGGAGGATTCTTGGAGAGATTTTGAGTCTTCAGTTCATATTGGAAGGTTGAAAAGCTGTGTCTTCTCAATGTTTTTGAAGGATGGCAAAAGCAATGGCATCCACAGGGTAGCTGCACTTGCCAGTAAGACAGGCAAAACAACTGTGCTCTTTTGTCTTTTTACTAAGATCTCAAGTTTTATACCTGAAGTACAATTTCTCAGGCCTTACTAATTATTTCTGGTTATACTTTCCTTTTGGATGTTTAAGGCCACACAGTTAGCCCAGATTAACCAAGGTTTTTGTTTTCTCAAGGTCAGTTGAAGATCTGGTTCTCAGGGGTTACCTGGGGTTTTTGGGGGGGGTGGGGGGGGGGGAGCCCCTGGCTCTTTTTGGCTTTTCAATCACCAGTTCCATCCACTCGAGGACAAAGTCAGGTCTTGCTAGACCAGGCTTTTCCCTTTTTGAAACATGAACAGACTTTCCTCTTTATAGACTAGACACTGGCTGAAGTCTTATTAGTGGATCTCCAAAACCTTCCTGCACAGGAAGACTGGTGACTCACATTTGCAGGACATTTCAAGAGATGCCCCTATGCATAGTCCCTTGGGACTTAGTTGACCTCTGAAGGCAAGGAACAAAGTTATCCCTTAAGACCCTCAGCCAAATTGGTATGGGCATTAAGCATGGTCATTAAGCATCCATAAAGGCTAAGTTAACACCAGCCTGATACTTCTAACTACTTTATAATATTTTAGAAAATGCTTGGACAAAAGCTCAAGCAGCCTTGTATATGAAATACTAAGGGAGTGCACAGAGCTTAGATCAGGGATTTCCCAGGATAATAAGGTGAAGGAAGCAATACACATCTTTCAGTTATACCATTAAATATTAATGAACTAAACTCCCCAATCAAAAGACATAGACTGGGAGATTGGATTAGGAAACAGAATCCATCTATATGCTGTCTACAAGAAGCACATCTTACCTTCAAGGATAGGTACCACCTTAAAGTGAAAGGATGGAAAAAAATATTCCAAGCAAATGGTACCAAAAAGCAAGCAGGTGTTGCTATTTTAATATCAGATAAAATAGACTTCAAAGTAAAAGAAATCAGAAGAGAAAAGAAGGCCATTACATTTTTATCAAAGGAACAATTGACCATGAAGATTTCACAATCATAAATATATATGCACCAAACTCTGGTGCACCAAACTTTATAAAGACAATTCTCCAGGATCTCAAGGCACAGATTAACCTCAGTACACTCATAGTAGGGGAATTCAGTACCCCACTGAGCCCTTTGGACAGGTCACCTGGACAAAGAATAAATAGAGGGGGCTGGAGAGATGGCCTAGCGGTTAAGAGAACTAACTGTTCTTGCAGAGGACCGGGATGCGAGTCCCAGCACCCACATGGCGGCGGAGAACTATCTTTAACTCCTGTTCCAGGGGAATCCGGCACCCTCTTCTGACCTCTGTGGCATTGCAAGATGCGGGTGCACAAACCTACATGTAGACAGTACATTCATACACATAAAAAAAAAATAAAGAAAAAAAAGAATAAATAGAGAGACATCTGAACTGAATGATATGATACATCAAATGGACCTCATAGACATCCATGGAATATTCCACCCTAATACCAGAGAATACATTTTCTATTCAGCACCCCATGGAACATTCTCCAAAATCGACCACATACTGGGACACAGAAGAAACCTCCACAAATACAAAAATATTGAAGTAATTTCATATATTCTATCAGACCACAGTGCAATAAAGCTGAATATCAACACCAGGATAAGCCCTACTATATCTACAATAACACATGGAGACTAAACAACATACTCCTGAATAATGAATGGGTCAAGGAAGAAATAAAGAAAGAAATAAAAGCATTACTGGAACTGAATGACAATGATAATACAACACAACAAAATCTATGGGATACTTTAAAAGCAGTCCTAAGAGGTAAGTTTATAGCCCTGGATGCCTACATTAGAAAAACAGAAAGAGCACAAGTAAACGGTCTAACACTGCAGCTAAAAAGACTTGAGAGACAAGAACAGATGAACCCTAAATACAACAGACAGGAAGAAATAACAAAAATCAGAGCAGAAACCAATGAAATAGAAACAAAGAAAACAATACCAAAAAAAAAAAAAAAAATCAATGAATCCAAAAGTTCGTTCTTTGAGAGAATAAACAAGATAGATAGACCTCTAGCCCAGTTAACCAAAAGAAAGAAGGAACAATCCCAAATCAATAGAATCTGTGATGAAAGGGGAAATATCACAAAAGACAATGAAACGATCCAGACAATCATACAGGAATACTTCAAAAACCTATACTCTACTAAGTTTGAAAACCTAGGAGAAATGGATGACTATCTCAAATCCTGGGAATCACCAAAGATTAAACAAGAAGAGATCCACAGCTTAAACAGAATATGAAGAAATTGAAGATGTAATAAGAAACCTCCCAACTAAAAAAAGCCCAGGCCCAGATAGTTTCATGGCAGAATTGTATAAAACATTTCAAAAAGACTTACAACCATCATTACTCAAATTGTTCAGAAGGATACAAACAGAGGGAATTCTCCCAAATTCCTTCTATGAAGCCAGCATCACTCTAATACCAAAACCAGGCAAAGATACAACCAAAAAGGAGAACTATAGACCCATCTCCCTAATGAACACAGATGCCAAAATTCTAAACAAAGTACTTGCAAACTGCATACAGACCCACATCGAGAAGATCATCCATCATGACCAAATTGGATTCATACCAGAGATGCAGGGATGGTTCAACATATGAAAATCAATATATATCATAAAACATATAAATGGACTAAAAGAAAAAAACCACAAGATCATCTCAATTGATATGGAAAAAGCCTTTGACAAAATCCAACATGTCTTCATGCTTAAAGTCCTAGAGGGAATTGGATTGGAGGGATCATTCCTTAATGTAATCAAAACCATATACAGAAAACCCACAGCCAATATCATCCTAAATGGAGAAACAACAGAAGCATTCCCTTTAAAGATAGGAACTCTGCAAGTCTTCCCCATCACCACTCCTCTTCAATATAGTGCTTAAAACACTTGCTAGGGCAATAAGGCAAGAAAAGGAAATTAAAGGAGTACTAATTGGAAAAGAGGAAGTCAAGCTATCCCTTTTTGCTGATGATATGATTGTTTACTTAAGGGATGCTTAAAACTCCACCAGAAAACTCCTAGAAACAATTAAGAGCTTCAGTAAAGTGGCTGTTAGGTTATAAAAGTGCCATACATCCCCGGCCCCCAGATAAAAACACACATGAGGCTTAGTCACTCCAGGAACATGCTTTACTTCCATGTGGGACTGCCAGTGTGAACCACCTGCAGACACGTGGTGGGGGGCAGGGGCAGGAAGAGGGGCAGGACAGAGAGAGGGGAGCAGAGAGGCAGAGAGAGGGATGGTGGCTGGGGTCCACCCATTTATGCCCATGGGGTGGGACCTCAGGTATAGGGGAAGGAGTCAGAAGATTGACAGCTTCTGGAGGAAGTGGGTACCTGTTCCCTTGAGATGCTGGGAAGCCTAGACCTAACAGTGGCATGATACAAAACTAACCTAGAAAAATCAGTAGCCTTTCTTTACACCAACAACAAGCAACTGAAGAAGGAATACAAGGAGAGCTTCCCACTCACAATAGCCTCAAAAACAATAAAATACCTGGGAACAAACCTAACCAAAGACACCAAGGATCTCTTCAAAAAAATTTTTTTAAACTCCTGAAGAAGGAAATTGAAGAAGACATCAGAAGATGGAAAAACCTCCCATGCTCATGGATTGGGAAAATTAATATAGTAAAAATGTCCATTCTACCCAAACTCTTATACAGATTTAATCCAATCCCAATTAAAATCCCCAAGAGTTTCTTCATAGGCTTGGAAAAAAAAGTCCTTAATTTCATTTGGAAAAAGAAAAGACCCTGAATAGCCAAAGCAACCCTGAGAAAAAAGAGCAATACAGGGGGGATCTCTACAAACTATACTACAGCTTGATACTGGCCCCAAAACAGACCTGTTGACCAATGGAATAAAACTGAGGATCCAAACTTGAGCACATATAATTTCAGCCACCTCATTTTTGACAAGGGGGCCAAGAAGACACAATGGAGGAAAGACAGCATCTTCAGCAAGTGGTGTCGGCAAAACTGGATCACCACTTGTAGAAGAATGAAACTAAACCCCTACCTCTCGCCCTGTACAAAAGTCAACTCCAGATGGATCAAAGACCTCAACGTGAAACCCAAACTCTGAAGGTGATAGAAGAAAAAGTTGGCAGCAACCTACAAGACATAGGTGTAGGAAAAGACTTCTTAAATCAGACAGCAGCTGTGCAAGAATTAAGGCCAACAATTGACAAATGGGACCTCATTCAACTCAAAAGCTTCTGTACATCAAAAGAAACAATCAAGGAAGTGAATAGAAAACCCACAGAGTGGGAGGAAACCTTCACTGCAGATACATCTGACAAACTATTGATTTCCAGAGTATATAAACTACTCAAAAAACAAAGAAGAAAGAAAACAACTGACCCACTCAAAACATGGAGCAAAGAGCTGAACAGAGACTTCACAAGTGAGGGATTAGAGATGGCTGAGAAACATCTCGAAAAGTGTTCAACATCACTAATAATTAAGGAAATGCAAATTAAAACCCCTTTAAGATATCCTCTCTCTCCAATAGGATCAAGAAAACAAATGATACCAAGTGCTGGAGAGGTTGTGGGGAAAGGGGAACACTCATCCACTGCTGGTGGGAATGTAAACTCGTGCAGCCACTATGGAAAGCACTGTGGAGAACCCTTGGAAGATTTGGAATGAACTTGCTACCTGACCCAGTCATACCACTCCTGGGTATGTACCCACAAGACTCATCTTACCGCAGAGATAAATGCACAGCCATGTTTATTGCAGCTGTCTTCACAATAGCAAGGAGCTGGAACCAACCCAAGTGCCCCTCAACTGATGAGTGGATAGAAAAAACGTGGTACATCTACACAATGGAGTTCTATGCAGCAGTAAAGAAAGATGACATCATGAATTTTGCAGGTAAATGGATGGAGGTAGAAGATATTAAGTGAAGTAACACAGTCCCAGAAAAACAAAGGACAAATGATATCCCTCATCTGTGGATGCTAGCACCAATTACCTAATTGTATGGGATATAGTGACCAAAAGGTTTAGGATTTGGCCCTAGGAGTTGAGACATGCTGTCTCTATAACCAGACATTTTGGAATAAAATGCTCTCTCTGAATTTGGACCTTAACGTGTGTCCATGTGGTGTGCTTTCCTGAGTGTGTTTTCCACATGGATGGTCCTGGGAGTTAGTTAGTTAGTTAGTTAGTTAGTTAGTTAGTTAGTTAGTTAGTTAATTATTTTTAGTCTTTTTGAGACAGAGTCTCCTTTTAGTCCCAGCTGGCCTGGAGCTCACTATGTAGACTAGGCTGGCCTCTGCCTCCTGAGTGCTGGGATTAAAGCGTGCACTACCATGCCCAGTTTATGTGGGTTTTGAGGCTTGAACTCAGGTCCTCATGCTTATGTGCCAGTCTGTTTACTGACTGAGCTATTTCTTTAGCCCCAAGATCAGATCTTTATACCATCTCTGACTGTAACCAAGATCCTAGCAGTCCATGGTGGAGAAAGCCCTGTTCTAATTTGAATGCTGGTTTGCCACCTCAGCTCCCAAGCTTTAGGAAAGCCTTGAAGATTAGTTGCCTCTGGGATGAAGCTGGAACTCTGGGGTAGCCAAGGGTCAAAGTAGAGTAGTCTAGTCTCAGGAGGCAGGGCTGTGGCAGTGGCTAGAACTTGATCCAAACTGTGATTTTTCATACTTGCAGTGAGCCAGAGAAGACAAGCTCACCTTACAGACTTTCCGTGTTCCCATATCCAAGCCAGGCAATGATGTCTAAATCCAAAGGTGACAATGAAGACTCAAGAAGACAATAAATAAGACATCTTGGCTCCCCAGCACTGATTGTCTCACCTTTTTCTTTCCTTCTCCTCTTCCTTTTAAACATTTCTTTCTTCCTCTTCCTCCTCTTTTTGAGACAAAATCTCACTCACTGGCCTCAAACTCAGGATCCTCTTGCGGCTGCTTCCTGAGTTCTAGGATGATAAGCATGCAGTGTCTCTCCTGAGCATTTCTTTGTTTTTGGTGTGCTGGGGCTGGCCTTGGACACTGGGCTACAGCTCTGAGTTCTGTCAGGTTTCTGCCCTTCAGGAGAGAAGCTCCTGATGTAAACGGTGACGGATGAATGAAATGATGGGATGTGCAGTATGTGTTTGACTCAGAGGAGGGGTGGCTAACTAGGGAAGCTTTTGCTGTTGTTCCGAGGCCGGGCGACACCTTCCCGTGCTTTATGGCTCCAACTTTATTTTCATTACTTCTTTCACAAAGAATGCCATTTGAGTATTTGGGTAAAGTGTGCCCAGTAAGAAGAGAGAGCTGCTTTCTGTCCCCTGGCTACCCAGGGGTCAGTCACAGCACTGAGGAAACAGGAAGTAGCCACTGTCTTCTGTACCTGGAAGCAGCTGCAGATGGTCCAGCAAGAAAGACAGGACCATCCACATGTAGTGACATGCAAGCCCAGTCCAGGAAGAAAGGCAGGTGGAGAGATGACAGGAGGCTCACTTTCCAGTCTCGTCATTAAAGGCAGAGGAGTGGAGCTTGTACGGGCTCCTGAGGGCTCAGTTGTTCCATGGAGTCTCCAGGGGTCTGAAAGCAAGTGTTGAGTAGGCATCTCACATAGTCCTGGGCATGCCAGAGGGAGAAGCTGGGCTGAGGCTGGGAATCAAGGCTAGACTTCCACTCACGCCACATGGGATCTTCCAGAACTGGACCATCAGCCCTGAAGCTCAGTGGATGCAACTTACCAAGTGCTCTGGACCCTTTCTCCTGAACACAAAGGCCTCTTGTCTGGCTGGGCTGTAGGAGTGGACACAGGCCATCTTCTCTTTTCTTTGTCATGAGTCTAATCTATGCAATCTGGTGGGGGATTTTGTTTCAGCCTCTTGGGAGCAAAGGGGCAGTAAACGGGATAACTTCTGACTTTGAAGAGGAGAGAAAGGGTTAAGGATAAATCTTCAGTCCAAGAAGGAGACCCATCTCACTTTTCCCTGTCAGAAGAGCTGGTGGCTCAGCCCTTGGGGGCACTCTGCTACTCTTCAGAAGGAAGGAGCTCGGGATTGTTACTGCCAATAATAGGATCATTGTATTGTTTATGTCCATCTTGACTCTTTTTTAAATTTTATTATTTTATGTGTCTGAGTGTACTGTCTGCATGTAGGTAGGTGCACCTGTGTCGTGCATTCTTTGGAGCTCAGAAGAGGGCATTGGATTCCCCTGGAACTGAAATTAAAGACTGTTCTTAGCCGCCATGTAGGTGTTAGGAATCAAACCCGGGTCCTCTGCAAGAGCAGTCGGTACTCTTAACCATTGAGCCATCTCTCCAGCCCAACCATCTTGACTCTTTTGCAAAAGGATTTTACATTAGTAATGCGAGAGCCTTATACTGAATGAAGGAATCACAGCCAAGAGAACACAACTGACAAGAACTGGAATAAGATAGAGTCAGAAGATACCAGTTCCTCTGGGATTGTGTGTCATCGGCTGACTAGTTATAGAGGGTATAAGCTCAGTAGGTAGAGTGCTTGCTAACATGCAGGAGGCCCTGGCTTCAAGTCCCAGCATAGTGGTACTTGCCTAGAATCCCAGAACTTGGGAGGTGCAGGTAAGAGGTTCAGGGATTCAAGGTCAATCTTGGCTACACAGTGAGTTCAAGGCCAGCCTGGGATTGATGAGCCCTTGTTACCCTGTCTCAAAAAAGTAAAAATGAATGGAAGAATACTTGTAATACTCTGTAGCAACATAGGGATAACTGGTTGACAACACGGAGTTTAATATTTTCAAATAGCTACCACAGAGGCTTTTGGATGCTTCCAAAACAAGATGTCTGCGGTAAGAGACATGCTAATGACCCCAATCTAGTCATCACAGATGGTACACATGTACTAAAATATCATATCACACCCCATAAATATGTGAATTTAGTCTATGTGAATTGAAAATAAAAGTAGAATGAAAAAGTTCCCCTTAGGCTATGGGTAGAACTCAGTTCTGGGATTCCTGGTCGTCATAGTAATGAAGGAGACATAACTCATAACATGAAACAAAACTTCCTCAGTGAGGAAAGGCCATATGTGATATATCAAAGAATATAATCAATATGGACTCCCTACAGATTGAGACTTTAGGAGACATGGCCTTGGTGAACTCCCAAATTCACACAGACCTCCTGAGTAGCATTTCCCATCATGTTCCATGAATACTGACTCTGAGACATGGAGAAGAGTTCCTCAGGATCACGTGGCAGACACATGGTCTAGTGAACACCGTCTTCTCCCTCTGGAAGATCCTCAATGCCTTCCACTGAGGATGTTGGCAGGTCTATACAGAGGGGAACCCTGCTTTATTTCATTTTGCCCAGTATTTCTCCAGTTTTCAGCCTCAGACCCAGGATTTGGAGTGATGGGGGGTCTCCAAATCCATGTGGCAGGATTTTGTCCAGGACACTGTACAGGATATGCTCATACACTCTAAGCAGCTACTTTCCACAGTCAACCTAAGTTCTCTCTTCTGATCTGAGCCAGTCTGCACCCCAGAGAGACAGTGCAGGCCTCCCAGTCTGTACAGCCTGTGTGGAGTGGCATGAGATGAACTAGGCACCTATCCCCAGTCATATATAAAAGGACTCTCCCCATTCCAGTGCACTAGGAAAGAAAAGGGCACCCTGCCACATAGGTAACAGGCATATAACACGATGGATGCATATCCGGAAGGACAAAAGGCTCCAGGGAGGCTTCTTGGAGGAAGTGACACATCAGCAGTAATTGAAAAGCTTAACAAGAATTTTATGAGTGAGGAGGTGTGGGGTCCCATTGGGGCTTGGAAGGACCAAATGGTCAGAGTAGGCTGTGGACAGGACAAATGGCTAAGGTTCAGGGAGCTGGTAGGAGCAGGAACCAAGCTGCCTGGCTAGCCAATGTGGGTGTCCTTGTCCTAAGGGAGTCATGGAGGGCCTTCAGAGGGGGGCAGGATTTCCCCTGGGGGGTGACAGACTGAGGCATGGAAGGAGTTAAGAGGCCAGTGTGGTGGAGCCGTGAGCTTGAGTGATGAGAACCACAAGGGACAAGGAGAAGAGCTGTGGCCCTGAGCATCAGGGAATCGTGAGTAATGTGACAAGATCTTCGTGTTCCCTGGAGGATTAGTGTTACCCTTGGCTGGATGTCAGAACAAATTAAGGGCACTTGTCTCACCAGCCGCACCTGGCCGAGTACCACCCGCAGCATCCTAGACCTTGGCCTCTGGCCTCAGATCAGAACAGCTCTTCCTGCCACCTCTGGTGGTGGATGGCAAGGAGAAGGATTCGACTGCCTCAGGGAAATCCTTGTGTGGGAGCCCGTCCATGCAAAAGCACTCTCTGCTCTCCATAGTGGGAAATGGAAGTCCCTAGCCAGGGCAGAGGTATGCCAGGGTAGCTGTTCAGACCAGGTTTCCAGGGGAGAGGGACAGGAGATTACTGCTTGCTTTTCCTTCATCCACACCTCATGATACCATCTAACACTGAGTGACTCATTGTCCGAAAGTGACACCTGATGCAGTGTTTAGAGAGGTGGGAATGTTTGTCATGTGAGTCCATCCTCAGTGCTCTCTCTGTTTGCTCAGTTGAGCAGGTCTCAGTGTTCCACATGTCAGTAGAGGAAATGGAAGCTCCTTCCCTGAGACATCTCCTCCAAGTCCTGGTTCAGGAAGCCTGGTTCCTAGAAGTAGGGAACACACGTAGGATGGGCCTGGGGCATGTCTAGGGCTGGTCTTCAGGTCTTAGAACCACATGGTTGGGATAGAAATGGGAAACCAATCCTATTTCTTCATCTAGCCCCAGGAAGCTCTCTTACAAGCATCAAGAGAGCAGTTTCCCAGGCAATCCGTGGGAATAGTACTTTCCGGGGAGCAGAAAGACAGGGTGTTATGCTCTTGCTCTCCCTCCCCCTCTTTCTGTTCCATGATGCCTTGGCTCTTTCATGGCTGAACTCAGATGTCCTAGCATCCAGAAAGTCTGCCTGAATCCTTCCTCCTGGGCCAGCTGGGCTTCCTACAGCACATAGGACACTGTCAAGTCTCTGCTTCATTTGCAGTTTTCAAGACTTAACCTCAGCCCTTAGATGTGTTCTCAGCACCTGGATCGGAGCCTTGGACACAGAAGCATCAAGCAAATTTAATGGAGAGAAAAGGAGAGAGGGAGGCAAGAAGGAAGGAAGGAAGGAAGGAAGGAAGGAAGGAAGGAAGGAAGGAAGGAAGGGAAAGAAGGAAGTCTTCATTTTTTTGTGGTAAAAACAAAATAAAATAAAACAAAGCAAAACAAAACAAAACAAGTTAGGGAATGCTTGCTCACCCTGGGATGGCCAGGCAGTAGATCTAACTAGGGCTTAGCTGAATCTTGGCCCTGCAGCTTAACTGAGAGTGTGGTGTTTCTGACCCTGGTCTGCCTGCATAAGCTTGTCAGAATCCTGGGAAAGTTATACTTACCTGAGTTATGCAGAATCAGATTGTTGAAACTCTAGATAGATCATAACCCAGGCCTGGTGTGACTATGAAGTACAGAAAAAAAAAAAAAAGGAAAAGCTCCAGCTAATTTAAAAAAAAAGTAGTATCTTTATAGAAATTTTAGAATTGCAGGTAAGAGAAAAAGCATAAACTAAATAAGCAAACCTATTATCTCCCCAGCTAGCATATTGGTCAGTATGTTTGGGTCCACTTCTCTACCTTTCACTTGTTTGGTTGGTTTTGAGATTCTGCATCATGTAGGCAGCAGGACCCTCGTACTCTCTCCCACAGCTGAGGCTGGACTGAGCCCTCGTTCCCCTGCTCATGTTCCAAGTGCTGGAATTAGAGGGACGCACACCACTGCGCCCTGCCATTTTTGTGTTATTTGTCAGTTTTTGAGATAGGCTCTTGCTGTGTATTCCAGACTGGCTTTGAACTCATACTATCCTGTCTCAGCTTCTGAATGCTCGGCTTAGAGGAATGCACAACACACTTGGCTCTTTACATCTTTGCTTCCACGTGGCCTTTCCACACAGTTTCTAGTCACTGGATTTGAGCAACCAAACACTTTCCTTTCAAAGCGGCTCAGGACACCAGAGGTCCATATCCAAACAGACAGAGTGGGGCGGAAACTGGTCACTGGGCTTCAGTATACCAGAATCCATGGCCAGATGCAATTACAGAGTTTCACCCAGGTTCACAGAAAGGTAGCAAAGCCTCCCTAATCCCCCAAGGGGGAATGTGATCAAACCACAAGGATGCCCTGTGGTCATCCTTGGGAAGCAGGGCTCATCACAACTGAATCTTAGTATTTACCATTGTATTTACCATTGCTGATTGAGGCTCTGCCTTTTATTTGTTTTCTATTGTTATATCAACGTAAAAAAAAAAATGCTGCTTCAATGATACAAAAGCCACCTTACATAATGCAGGTTTAGTATCCCTTATATGAAGACTTAGGAAAAGCATATCCATATTAAGACGTCTTGTGAATGGTACCCAAGTCTAAACACAAAATCTGTTTGTTTCATGTGTTCCTCATACATATAGCCGTCAGGTAATACTATAAGTATTTTAAAATAATTTTGTGCATGAAACAAAATTTCGTAGCATGGAATTTTCCACCTGTAGTGTCATGTCACTGCTTAAAACCCTTTGGATTTTAGAGTGCGTTGGCAGCTGGAGTGTTGAATGAGGAAGATTTAAGGTGGATAACATTTCTCAGGGGTTGAAAGTCTTGGCAGAACTCATTTCACTTACTGCCCACAATTTCATGGTAAAAATCAACTTACACGTACAGAAACTGAAATTCAGAAGGGAATTAAAAAAGGGTGCTTCTGGCATCAGCGAAGGACAGAGCTGGAAGTGGAACTTTATTTCCTTTCACAATCCCAGAATCCCTCCTCTCTTCCAGGTAGCTGTTTATTAGGGGCCAAATCTACCTGGGAGTTACAGAACTCTCCTTGAAGATTGTGAGACTGCGGACTAAGGCTTCTTTTCTGCTGTTGTTATCTTAGCATGGTCTTCAGTTTTGACTTCTAGAATGTTCTGCACTGAGTGAGTAGGAATCCAGGGCTGGATGACCAGTGCCTTGTTAGCTGGAGAAAGGAAAGCAGGACTGGGGAGATGGATGGCTAGGCCTGTCCAGCATTTGGGCATGGACCTTGATACTTGGTCTGGCTATTGTCTGAAAGCCCCTCAGTCTTGCTGGGTGAACTCTATGAGCACCTGCTTCTTGGTCACAGCATCATAAATGAACATCCTCAGGTCTCTAGGGCATATCAGAATGTGGTCCATAGATCTCTGTAGGCTTCTAGCATTGTTATGTTTGGAGGTACTAACCAATGGCATATCAAATATTATAATATACTTACATTCTACTACAGTCTACATTATGAACAATTGACTTTGGGGAACTTTAACAAAGTTTAAGAGAAGGGCTGGCAAAATGGCTGAGCAGTTAAGAGCACTGGCTGCTCTTGCAGAGGACCAGGGTCCCATTCCTAGCACCCACATGGTGTCTTACAACCACCTATAACTCCAGTTCCAAGGGATCTGATGCCCTCTCTGGCTTCCCTGGACATTGCATGCATGTGATGCATTTACATACATGTAAGCAAAATACTTATATGCATAAAACTTCGAAGAAGTATTTTTTAATTTAAAATTTTATTTTTATTTTATGTGCACGAGTGTTATGCCTGCACATATGTTAATGCACCCATGTCATGCAATGATCCTGGAGGTCAGAAGAGGGCATCAGATCACCTGAAACTGGAGCTACACAGTTGTTAGCTGCCATGTAGACGCTGGGAATCAAACCCAGGCGTTCTGTAAGAGCAGTCAGTGCTCTTAACCACTGAGCTACCACTTCAAAATAAGTAAATAAAAAATTCAAGAGAATAGTTTTGTCTTTCAGATATTTGTCTATGGGTCATTTAATTACTTGTCAGTAATTTTTGTCCTCAGTTTATTTAGAACTCACACAGAATGAGAAAATATAACCTACACACTGATCTCTAATGCAAGGAAAGGTTTACAGATAATAAGTGTAAGAACTGGAGAACTGGAGTGTGACATGATGTTGTGATCATCAGTCACTGAATTAAACATCTGTCCACTTTTGAGACTGTAGTTTTCACCTCGAATTGCGCACAATTGTCTCTGTGCTATCAAATCTCAGATGTTTCTGTCGGATTCTAGGAAGCGCCTCAGCCAGGCCTGTAGCTAAGAGGCCTAGCAGATGTCATGATCCCACGCCTGGGATGAGTCCTGTTCTTGCTTCATAAAAAGACCCGTGAGGGTCAGGGAGATGGCTTAGAGAGTAAACATGTGTGCAGCAAGCTAGCAACTTGGGCCGTGACCCTGGAACCCAGGTAAAAGTGGAAGGAGAGAACTAACTCCACGTTTGTCTTGTGACCACACAATGCCATGGCCTTTGTGCCCTTGTGCCCTGTCCCCCCCCCCCCCGTTATATATAAAAAAGAGCCCTTGAAGTCCCTGTGGCTGTTTCCTGTGCACAAACTGCAAAGAGATGTCTTTTGAGTGGACATTCTGCAGCTCAGCCAATGAAACATGCTGCTTGAGGATCATCACCTGGAGGCAAATGGTTCAGAATAGAACCAAGTATCTGATAGTGGGGACTTTCTTAGGGAGAAGTACATAGGCCACGAAAGGGACTTGTCTGTGTAAAGCCACACTGTCAAAAGCCACAACCAAGCCATGACGTGCCAGGCTCTTTGATGTCATCTCACCCTCCCAGTGTCTTTTCAAAGTGAATATTTAAAGAAACAATAGCAGGGCTCAGAACAGCCAATATTTACTCCTGTAACCCAAGTATAGGGAGGGACTCAAGTCTGCTTTACTCCCAGGCTCTTCTTGGTCCTCCGCCATTGTGGGCAGACAGAAACTCGTGCCATCTTTGGCAGAAACAGTAGCATTCTGTGGAGTGTGTGCTTGGAATATCAGCAAGATAAAGGGAACTGAAGGGAAGGTACCTTCTATAATTTTCCATTTGCTAAAGCCATGATCCTGTAACAAACACTCAAGAACTGGAAAGAAGTAACCCAGGGCTTTAGAAATGGCAACCAAGTCTTTGCCTCAAGTCCTAGAGCTAAGAACCTAGTTGCTTCTGTCTACAGATATGGACAGAGCATGTCTTTGGTGCAGGGACCTCTGGACATGATATCCTCTTGTTCTTGGGGCCCTCTGCCACACAGACACAGAGGTGTGGCTCAGACAGCACAGTCAGAAGATCGGAAGTCACAGACTTCACCACTCCCTGGCTCCGTGGCCCTAAGATGAATGTGCTTCTCTCACCCTCAGTTAATTATTTGGTAAAGATGGAGGTAATCATTTTTGTTCAAGCTATCTTCTGATTAAAATTCCTGTGCTACAGGCCCTAAGGGTGAACCTACTATTCTGCTAAATGGACATAGTATCAAACTGCTCTCTAAACTTGTATCCCTCCGCATTAGATTAATGCAGCTCTCTGACCTCAGCAGAGAAGTTTCTTTCTACAGTGGATAGTGGTTAATGAAGAAACTCACAACTGGTCAAAGTGCAGAGAATGGGTGTCGGTGGAGTGCTCAGCCACAAATGAGACATCTGTAACACCCTCTCTCCAAGGCTCAGGAACTACAGAGGAAGAGAGGGTGGAAAGATTTCAAGAACCAGAGGTTGGGGAAGTCTGGAACAAGTGTTTTCTAGACATGACAGGACCACTACACTCAGCAGCTGTGATAGCCTGCACAAAACCTGCACAAGATCAAGCCAGCAAGGGACTTATGAAGCTCTACCCTAAAGGAGAAGCTGTTGACAGCTGATGGCTTCTCAGGGGAAAATCAGTATTCTTTAAGGGTGTGGCCCCTGGTAGATCCACCTTGCTCCAGTGGATGGCCCAATACCCTGGAGTGTACGGGTACCACAAATTGGATTTGATGGGCAATTTGTTAAAGAAACAGGGGGTTTACAAAGTTGGAGGCTAGAGGGATGGGAGTAGATCTGGGAGAAGTTAGGGGGAAAGATGGGGTGAATATGATCAAAATACATTGGATGAAATTATCAAAGAATTAATACAAATATTAAATTAAGAAATTCCTATGGTATTCCCAAAGATCCTTGATAAGCAATGAACGAGAATCCTCTTAGTGATTTTTCTCTAGGCAAGCCCTATGGGTACAGGAGAGATCAGTGCAGGTCCTAGCCCACAGCCGGTAAGCACTGTGAGAATGCAAGACAGGTGAGCAGCAACTCCTCGTTGGGTCTCAACTAGAAAGTAGCAGCAGCAGCAGCAGCAGCAGCAGCAGCAGCAGCGGCGAGGATCTTCCTGAGATCCTCACACTTGAAGTGAAGTTCCAAACTCTCATTGCATTACCCGATTCTCTTTTGTTTACCAGTGCTGGGAACTGAACCTACAGCCCCACGCATGCATGTGAGGTAAGTGTTCTCCCACTGAGCTGTATCCCCAATTCTGGGGAGCATATGTGTGAGTGCAAGTGTGTGTGCGTATGTGTGTGTGCATGCTTGAGTGCGTGCGTGCGTGTGTGGTGTGTGTGTCTTCGTGTTCACCTGTATACATATTTGTGGATGTATATGTGTGGGTATGCACAGAGTAAGTCGTTGGCATTGTGACTTTGTCCCTCCACTCAATAGAAGCTTCTCCCAGGGCTTCACTGGGATGTCTTGGGCCCATATACTGGGCTCTGAAACAGGTGGACAAGTGAGGGTCCCTTCTCCCCACTGGTCTGATGGGCTTCTGGTTCTTCTGATGTTGCAAGTGCTTTCCTGCTATGGCGCTCCCATGACCTTCCAGAGAGATGACTACAATGGCTGTTTTCATGGATGCACTTATAGGCAGAGCTGCCGTCCGCTGGAGGTGCCCAGTAGCCTTCATTCACACTGTGTGGGTGGATAGACTTCCTTTCCTCTTCCAGCTGTGAACGTGTGGGGCACCCAGAGAAGATGGGTGTCCCACATTTGAGGCTCGAGGACAGTGTCCAATGGATGATGACAACTGTGATCCTGAATGGCCTGTGTAGTACCTTGTTCTGGAGTGCTGGGGATTAGTGTCCGAAAGAGCTGCTTAGACGGATTCCCAGCTGGCATCACCGAGAGCAGGGTTTGCTGTGAAAAGCCCTAGACTTCCTTCCTCCTCCACTAAACTCAGCTTGGAGAATGGGGCCCTGGCACTCTAATTAGACTCCGGCAGGAAACAAATAACTGAGACATTTCTCTAAGTGAGGAAGGAAGGAAAACATCCAGGATCTGGAGAGCCTCCAGCTTCTGTTCTTGAGGCGTTGGAATAATAAGCACAGCTATCTGCTCTTCAATCTTTATCAAGCCCCTGAAGTAGGCACTTCAACCTGAGTCTGTAGATGCAGGGATGGGGGCTTGCAAGGCTTGCAATGGTATCCAGGAGCCAGACCCGAATTACATCTGTGCTTGACTCTTTCTCTACCTCACACAGTGCTACGTGAAAAGGGCACTTGCTCTTGTTAGCTTATAACCATCCTGGAAGGACTGAAGATATTCTAAAGAGACACTTATGCCCTCCCTATGGCTATCAGACTGTTGAAACAATGGTCCCCAGGAAATTGGCATTTCCCCAGGGATTTCATGCTGGGAAAAGAAAAAGGCTTCAGCTTAATGCCCACACCATGGAAGAGATTTCACACAGTTCTGACTTGTCAGAGGGCCTTGCACAAGAGACAGAGGCTGAGACAAGCAAGGGTCAGTGATGGGTGGGAACACACCTAGACCACGAATGCTCAGTTATGCAAATCTCTGATCCCTGGTTTAATCCTAAACCTCCTGTCAGGGCACCAAAGGTAATCTTTGGGGGTGGCCGTCAGGGCCGGTGTGGATCCCTGGACTTCTTCATTTGTTCTTCTTTATATGATCACAACAATTAAATACCTTTCCTCTTTTTTTCCTGCTACTTCTTGTCTGTTTAATTGGCCTGTTGAGGTTGGGTGGCTGAGCCTCGCTTGTTAGGATTTCCGGGGCCTAGGACTGGGTTTCCTTGTAGACTTGTGTACCTGGTGCATGTCTGTGCATCCCGGAGGTCACCCCTTCTGGGCACAGCTCATAGCCACCCACAGGGCGTCTTTCTAGTTCACACAACCATCTAGGATAGTTAATCTGACTGTCACCCTGATAGGGTTGAGAATCACCTAGGAGACAAATCTCTGGGCACGTCTGTGGGAAAGTTTCTAGACTGAATTTACAAGGTAGGAAGACTCACCTTCACTGGGGCAGCAGCATTCCCCAGGCTGGAGTCCAGGACGGAGGGAGGAAGAGAAGAAAGCTGAGCAGCAGCTGTGGGGATCGGGCTATGCCCTACTTTAAGCGACTTCACAGGGTATAACTTGCCATTCCACACTCACAGCTCTTGGCTTCCGGATTACAGAGGTAGTGTCAGCAGCTTACATTCCTGGTGCCTTGCCTTCCCCATGTTGGACTGTACCCCAGAAGTATGAGCCAATATAAGCCTTTCCTTTCTTAAGTTAATCAGGTTTTTTTTTTTTTTTCACTGTAACAAGAAAATAGCAAATACAGGTACCAAATAAGCCGAAAGTGGCTTCTTATTAGCTTTGGTTACTTTTCCTTTCCTGTGCCTCTTTCTTCACCTGATTGACAATTTTACTGTAACCATGTCACACACAAAATACCAGGGCTGTGGCACCAGATAGTTGCAGAAGTTTGTATCCTGGCACGTTTATAGAACTGCCCTGCTTGGCCCTCTGTCTCCCTGAGCTTTTCTCTTTGGACACTCCAGGGCTTTGAATTGGGTGTTGGCTAAAGGTTACAGAGGTCCCGGTCACCGTGGAGTTTCCTGTGATCCCTGAGGGGAGGAAACTGTGTCTGGTATCTAAAGTTTAGGCACAAACCGGGAACCAGCGGTCTGGGACCCATGCTTGTGCCTGTGAGGAGAGCTCTGACAGCTGCCCTCACTCCTGTACTTACTGAGGGCACTCTGCCAGGCCTTCCCTCTCACTAGGGCTCCACTTTCTGCCCAGGGAATTCCCACTGACTCTCAGCTGTCACTTGGTGAGCCCTCAGCTCCTAAAACGGGTCCAGCTCACCATGGGCACTCCAGAATGTTTCAGGAGCAGATGGTTGGCTGGATGGGTCCTGACCTTGCAGAATCAAGGCTGTACTATTGTAACCTTGGTTTGGCTCCTGCTTCCCGCCGGCCAGAGGGCCATAAAGCCACAGTCCTCCAGCACCTCATTATCACCTTGGCCTGGGGGAGCCTCACCTCTGGCTTCTGGGAACACCCAGGAGAGAGTGCCCTCCAGAGGAGGTGGGGCCCCTGCAGATCTGAGCCAGGAACATCCAGCACCCAGGGACAAGTCATTGCCGTAGGGTGGAGAAAGGCCATCTTCTCTCCAGCTCATTAAATAGCCCCTGAAGGGAAGGGCAGTGTGTTTTAGCCCAGCCCAGGGGGCCTCCACTTCCAGCCCCCAGCCTCCAGCTAGAGCCTTTATCTCCTTGCATAGATAAGACCCTGCTGGCAGGAGCCATAAAGCAGGGAGGGGCCAACAGTTGAGGGTCTTGGGGAGTCTGAGCAATTTGAACTCTGCCCTCGAAGAGGTTGGGGGGTTACTTTATGGCCTGGCTGCTCAGGGCTAGTGGGAGAACGGGGCCATTATGCAGGAATGAGTCCCCTGGGTCCGCCTCTCTGCACCCCGACTGAAAGGGGTGAGAGAACGGAGCCTTGCGAGGTGGGGGCAGCAGCGGAAATGGGGCTCGGACCTGGCTTTATTGGCTTGTAAACGGCACCATTAAAGAAGAAGCCCTCACCTTGGCTGAAAACAGCTGTGTAGCTGCCCCTAAATCTGCAGCCCGCAGGGAGGCCACAGCTGCCCAGCAGGAGGCGTGAGGGGCAGCCCAGGGCCTCAGCTCCTAGCTTCTCACCATGCCGAAGGAAAAGGGCTGTGACCCTTCACAAGTGGAAATGTCAGTGGCTAAGTTTTTCCAAAACAGAGAACATTTCCCAGAAAATTTAAGATTCGCCTTTGCACAAGGAGACAGGGAGCTGTGAGAAGACTAGGGCTGCGGAGGAAGAGGCGGAGTCAGAAAACAGCTGAGGGTCTTGCCCTGGGCTTGGTCTCTTAGTCATTGTATCTATTGGAACAGACACTGAGCCAGCAGCGCTCAGATAGTCTTACCTGAAAAAATAGACATAATAATACTCCTCCTGGGGTGGCCTAAAGATTCCTTAGAATTAGCGAAATACCTCAGTTCCTGGAGGTGACAGCAAAGTGGAATTAACACCAAAGAAAATGGAAATGGAGAGTCTCTCTTGGCCCATTCCTTGTGGAATTCTCTGGTGGAATTAGGGAACATTGCAAAACAAAAAGACTAGACTGTGGAGTGACCTAGGGGCAAGACAGCCCTACCCAAGTCTGTTTTGTGTGCAAAGCGGTCAATAAAGAAGCTGCAGTAAAATTCAGAGAATGTTTTCTATAAATGTTTGCTGGGTCCAGAAATAGGGAGGGAAGAAAAAGGAAGGAAGGAAAGAAAGGAGGAAGAGTGAATCAGGAAGGAGGCGAGTCATAAAGTCTCTTGTCCTCATAACTCCCAGGAGAGTCCTGAGGAGGATGCCTGGAGAGGACGGCTGGCCAAGATGTATCATCGCCTACATCATTGCCTTATTAACCAGTACATATATTTACCTTTTGGATAAGTCATTTGCTCTGCAGCCCAATAAGCCCTTCGTGCCCTTGGTTTTTTTCCTCAAAAAAGTAATTTGAATTAAATGAGATAATATGCCTACACTCATTACCATGGTTACTGGCAAATTTGAAACAGTTAGTAAATGGTGGATATTACTATATATACTTGGGGAATTTGTTAAGGTTAAGGACTTTGTCCAAAGCTGAGAAGTGGCATTGTCTGGATTAGCCATTTGCTTCACTGGGTTCTGGAGTTTGGGGGCCTCTAGAGAACAGAGTGCCTGAATCCCCACAGCTGTGGGGGGTAGGGGTGTTTTAGGACTTAGTGCCAGATGTTACCACCAAAAGCAAACCTTTAGAGATATAATCATTAGAGTGCTAAGCTATAGAAAAGGGTTAATTGAACCACTGAGATCCTTATCTTTAACTGACAGATACCTTCATTCAGTAAATGACAAACCAAGAGGCAAATAAACAAACAAACAAAAAGAGGTTAGATCCTCAGGCTTCACTAGAGCCCTGTGGGTGGGAGGCTGCCTGAGCGTGCTGCCTGTGCCCCGGTCCCTCAACTGCTCTTCCTCCACTTAGTATTTGACTGTCACTTCTTGGAGTCTAGCTTCAGTTGTTGATTTTTTTAAAGATTTATTTTAATTTTTTAGTTATGTGTATATGTGTGTCTGTATATGATCACATGCAGGCATGTGCCCGTGGGGGCCAGAAGAGGGCATTGGATCCCCTGAAGTTGGAATTACAGGAAGTTATGAGCTTCCAAATATGGTTGCTGGGAGCAAAATTTCTGTCTTTTCTAAGGGAATAAGCTCTCTTAAGCACTAAAAGCCATCTTTCCAGCACCCCTGGCATCAGCTTAAAAAACAAACAATAGGGAGGAAGAAAGACAAAAGATACTTCCCATCACCTAGAATTTTTTTTTTTTTAAGAAAGATACAAACAAGGAATTTCCATCACCTAGAGTTTGGTAGAGACTTACCGTGAACGAAATCTCAGGCTAGGAATCACCATGTCCCCCTGCACATGGGGGCCAACCGGACTTTGATAGGAGTTTATTTATTGGTTTAAATATTTATTCATTCCATTTTACGTGTGTGTATGCTGGAGTATATACACTATATATGTGCAGAAGAGGGTGTCTGCAGCACCAGGAAGTAAGTGCTGTTAACCTTTGAGCCATTTCTCCATCCCCTCTTTATTTTTTCAAATTAAAAAGCTTTTTTTCTTTTTTAATACGTCGTCTTACTCTGTAGTCTAGGCTGGCCTTGAGGTCATGGTAATCCTCCTGCCTTACCCTTCCAAGTGTTGGTAAACAAATGTTAGGATGCCTGGCTTTATTTTAATTATTTGGGATTAATTAAAAAATGTTTAAGTGTTAGAATAAACGTTTTATATCTTTATATAGAACTTAACACAAGTAGTTTGAATAATGTGTGACTTCTCTTTATGGAATTCATAGTTTCTATCCTTTAGTGAGTTAGCACATTTCTTTATGCATTTGGGACCCTGTCTAATTTTTATTATCTGTGTTTTTAAGCTTTTTTATTACATTTATTTATTTCTGTCTATGTGCATATATGTATTGGGGGCTATGAGGTGGCCATGGAGACATTGTGGAGGCCAAGGGACAACTTGCAGGAGGGACATGGTCCTCCTCTTCCACTATGTGGGTTTGGGGGATCAAACTTAGGGCATCGCACGCAGTGGCAAGTTTCTTTACCTGCTGAGCAGCTCACTGGCCCTATTTTCTATGTTTTCAATGTCATTAAATATGTCTAAGACTTTTTTTTTTATGTTGATAAAGCTCTTACTATGTACAAGGCACAGTTCTGAAGCTCAGACGCATCAAACTTCTGTATGGTCAGCACCGTGTGTTGGTCCTTCTCTTTCTCTTTCTTTCTTTCTTTTTTTTTTTTTTTTTTGGTATTTTCGAGACAGGGTCTCCCTGTAGTCCCAGCTGTCCTGGAACTCATTCTGTAGACCAGGCTGGCCTCGAACTCACAAAGATCAGCCTGCCTCTGCCTCCCGAGTGATAGGATTAAAGGCGTGCACCACAATGCCCGGCCGTCCTTCTCTTTCTACAAGGGAGGAAAAAAGGCACATGCAGGCGACCCCGAGCCTGCCTATCAGTATCCTTCAGGACCTCAAAAACCTGATAATTTAAAATGAGTTTCAACTTTACCAAATTGATTTTAAACCTCCAAGGAGCAGTGGAAGAAAGGTGATAGAAACTAAGGGCATGAAGGAAGAGACTTCTAAGAAAAGACACTTAACTTTGGGATGAGGGAATCTGATCTGGGTTTTAACTCCCTTAACTCCAGGGGTTTACGGCCTCCTGTGGGTAGCCTTCTCTAGTACCTTCTCTCCAGCAAGGATTGCCTGGTAATCCTTCTCAGCAGCCCTCCTGGGCTGGGTGATTCTAGGGAAGGAGCAGACAGAGATGGGGCAGCCTTCCTAGTTTCTGAACCCCGCCCACACCTGCCACCTTGCATGCTTCAGGATTAAAGCATCCCATTCTCTTACAAATCACTGGTTCAGACCTCAATTATCCAGATAATTGAGCTGCCTGGCCCTTCATTTTATTGGTAAAGACAGCATTTATGTGTAATCTGAGAATATTCTATCTGTAGTGAAGTTTCTTCCTAAGACATTCTTTCTAACCTCCTTTAAGAAACGAATTTCCTGTTGCCATGGAGATCATCTTTTGGTTAATTTTATCTGGCTCTGGAGCCAGGGCTGGAAGCATCTCTGGCATGTTCCCTGGGTGTGCTACCTTGTACAGTCCCAGTGTGTCTTCCTCAAAAGAGGCTCTCGGGTCTCAGCATCCCCCAATAATTTAGGTGGTTATTTGGTTTCCAACAAGGAAGACTTGGCAACCCTCTGCTGCTTAGGTATAGCTTTGACATCACCTGCATTTGAAAATTCATTTTCATGATAAAACACAGAGAATAAAGACACAAAGCTGATAGGTTTTATCAATGCACAGGACTTGTTTGTGAGAGAACTGCTGAAAAGAGGTTGCCAAGCGACCAGACTTCAGTGGCAAAAAAGAGGAAAGGCTTTTTGCTCACTGACTCCCGCTGTTCTAGATAGGGGATCTGAGTTCGGACGGCCTCTTCTTGAAGTTTCCAGACTCTTGTGTCCCAGGACAAAATATTTCCCCAGGGATTGTTGTTAGCAATAGAAATAGGGATAGTTTATTAAGAAAGACAAAGGCACTTGTGCTGGTTAGTTTTTGTCAACACCAACAGGGGTAAGGAATTTACTCTGCCAGACTGACCAGCAAGCATGTCTATGAGGTATTTTCTTGATTGCTGGTTGATATAGCAGTGCCAGGCCTACTGTGGGCAGTACCATCCCTGGGCAGGTGGGCTTGGGCTGTATAAGAAAAGTAGTTGAGCAAGCCAGGGGGAACAAGCCAGTGAGCAGCATTCCTCTATGGTCAGCTGCTGCCTGACTTCCCTCAGTGATGGACTGTGACCTGGGAGTTGTAAGAGATAAATAAGCCCTCTCCACTCCAACTTGGTTTTGATCTTAGTATTTAATCACAGCAACAGAGAAACAAACTAATCCACATTCTAGAATGGGCGTGGGCTAGTGAGATGGGGGGTGGGGGGAGACATCAACGCAAAAGCACAGGACCAAGAAGCTCCTGACTCTGCCTAGATCATGCACACAGAACCCTCCTCTCCTCCATTGTGTAGCACAGCTTTTCTCTGCGCATGCTCTGCTTCCCCGGTGGGGAAGGCATTCAAGTCCTCCAGCCGACTTCTTTCATCCGTTACCCTTGATGCCTTCTCCCTCCAGTCCCTGTTCTTCTGCCTCACTGCTTCTCTCTATGGTATGCTGGGGAAGCCATGCCTGCAAAATGTAACTTGTCTCCTGGGTGTTTGCAATCAGGGGAGAATTAAATGGTTTCAGAGGGACCTCCAAGATCATCTTGAAAGTTCTAGGACTGAAAAGTGAATCCAAATGATCAGAGCGGTATTCAGGAAAGTTTGGAGTCAAAGTCTGTTGAATTGCCACTCACTTGGGATGAAGTCTAAATGAAGCCCTCCTGAGTTGGAGCAGGCTAATCCTTCACCCCTGCAGACTTTGAGCCACTTGCAGCTCTGCCGTGCCCTGATCTCTCCTCTGCACCTTGCTCCTTCAGTTCCTGCTCTTGATAAGGCGCTTTCACCTTTGCGCCCCCCTGAACATTGTTGCTTTCGAGGTTTACATTAAATGCTCCTTTTTCTGAAATTCTGTAGGTAGGACCTGGCTTCCTGTGCAGATTGTTGTACCATGTAAACATCTGTATGTGTACCATCTTGTCTACTGGACTAAGAGGACCTGAAGGATCCTGTTCTCTTCATCTCTATGGTCTGGCTCGCAAGGCAGTACCTGCCTGGGCAGAGTGAGCAGAGCGAGCCAGTGGCTATCACCGAAGAACCTAGGCAACTGCGCACTGTACCGAGGGACCTCAGCACTGATTCTAGGTCAGTACCTTCATTTTACTGTTGAGGAAATGGAGGCAGAGCAAAGAAACTTGTCGAAGGTCATCCAGCAAGAGAGAACTGGAGTCGGGATTCAAGCTCTGTCAGTTTTCCTTCACTTGAGACACCGATAGGGTTTAGGACATGTGACCTCAAAATATGGCCCGTTTAGCATTTGACAAAACAGCAGAAACAGGACAATTCTTTGACTTCCAAAGTGCCTTCTTTTTCTGACTTTTTTGGTTGTTTTTTTTTTTTCTTTTCTTTTGTCTCTTCGAGACAGGGTCTCCCTGTAGCTCCAGCTGTCCTGGAACTCACTCTGTAGACCAGGCTGGCCTTGAACTCACAAAGATCTGCCGGCCTCTCCCTCCTGGGATTAAAGTCGTGGACCACCACGCCCGGCTCTCTGACTTCTTTAAAATAGGTCGTAAGATCCCCAAATTGGGGTGTGGGGTTCCTTCCCTCTGAGGCAGGATAAGGAAGATAGGGAAGCTTGGAGGACCCAGGAAGGAAAAGGAACCCTTTGTCCTGGAGTCTGGTTGAAGCCTCTTGCCACACGGAAGCTCGAATTCCAACACAATTAACAACTGCTTCAGGCCTTTCTGCCTTCCCAGCTGTGAATCTGCGGATTTCTAGGAATTGCGTTTACAGGGGAAGGACATGCATTCAACTTCTTGGGCAACGCTTGTGGTCCCCGGTTTTACCTTAGATTGTAACTCTGCCCAAGGCCTCTATCTCCACACCCACTGTATAATCTCACTTATCAAAAGAGACCTAGGGGGAGGGGGAGGCTTCTTAGCAACCAGTTTGAAATGTAACTTTTTGAGAGCGTCTAAAACGGTGTGCTGGATTAGGCTGAGATAGTTCCCTGCAGCTCTTTCTTGAGGCCCCATATCTGCACCTGGGGCTGCCTTACTTTTCCCTGGGCTTCCTTGGAAGTACGTGATCACACTTGAGCTTGGGCATGTCTTTTTTTCTGAGGGCCTCTTTTTCTCTTAACCCTGGTGCCTTAAGTCTATAATCAGATGTTTAGGGGCTGGAGAGATAGCTCAGTGTTTAAGAGCACTGGCTGCTCTTGCGAAGGATTTGGGCTCAGTTCCCAGCACCCATGTGACACTCTCCTTACCTCCATGGCATTGCATGCACACAAAACTCTCATGCACATAAAATAAAAGTAAATACATTTTTTTAATATTTACTAAAGTCTCCAGCTCTACTTTATACTGACTAATCTCACAATTTGCCTGTTTCAGCCTTCTGAGACCCAGGATTACAGGTCTGTACCACACACCTGGCTGAGCACATGACTCTTCCAAAGTTGTACAGACAGCAAATGATGGATCCAGGTTCAAAACTGGAATGTTTGACTTAAAGCTGAAATTCTAGATGAAAAAAAAAAAAAAGAAAGAAAGAATAGAAAAGTGAAATTTTGTATACTGACCAAAAATATTTTAGGACATTTTCTCTCATGTAACTTTATAATTTTTCTTCAACCTAGGGACAGCTTCTTCGGTACAGTACAGACCTCCCTGCCGTCCCTGACTGTCTTCTTCATATATCTGACATGTGCAACAGCATCAGTGTGACAGAGACAGCTGTCTCACAGGTGCTGACACTGTCTGGCTAGGCGATGCCTGAGAACACTGAGTGACTTGTAGTACGTCCTAGGTAGATGATGCTTATTTTAGTAGTTTGCTTCCTCAGCAGGAGCTTGGGAAACCCCTTTAGCCTGGAAGCCAGTGTTTGGCCAGAGTAATTTGGCCTAGTTATTACTGCTACCCTTTCCTTGGGGCTTCACTTGGCCTGGTCAGGTGGTTCCCAGGTCCGGCTCCTCCATTCAGGTGGCCTTACTTTGTATACAGTAACTGAGATGCCAGTGATTCATCCCTGGTCTGGACCCCAAGGTCTTGGAGCTGTACTGGACAGAGCTGTACTGGACAGAGCATCTTTCTATCCAGACTTCCCTTTGTCCCTGTATTTTGTTTTTTTTTTTTTGTGAGATAAGGTCTCACTGTGTAGATCAGGATAGCCTCAAAATCTCTGTTTCCCAAATGCCAGGTTGACAGGCATGTGCCACTTACTACACTTGGTTCCCTTGAGTCTTTAGTTTCAGCCCATTAAACTGCCATCTCCAAGAATCAGACTCATGAGGTGCATACCTCTTTTTCCCTGTAGATGTCTTTGAGTCTCCTGCAGCATCACAGGGCTCCTTTATCCCAACACTGCATTGGGAGTGGTCTTGCCATCCTGGTTTCCTGGGAATGCCTATATTCTACACTGGGCAGTGCACACATCTGTGTAAGAATGAGTCCCTTCACAGTCATTCTTCACACGTTTAGACTCTCCTGTGTCAGACACTCTCTGGCTCTCCAGGTAAAGGTCAGGTTTCTTTTTCTCCAGGCAGTGACTCTGTACCATCGTCTGCAGTGCCTGTAGAAATCTGGTGCAGTGTGAGTGTTGAGAACATGCTTCGTAGCCAGCGGTGGTGGTACATACTTTTA
Source organism: Rhizomys pruinosus (assembly GCA_009823505.1). Classification (NCBI taxonomy): domain Eukaryota; kingdom Metazoa; phylum Chordata; class Mammalia; order Rodentia; family Spalacidae; genus Rhizomys; species Rhizomys pruinosus. The sequence goes on along the minus strand of VZQC01003175.1, from coordinate 967,533 downwards.
ATCCCAGCACTTGGGGGCCAGAAGCAGGCGGATCTCTGTGAGACTGAGTCAGCGTGGTCTACATAGTGAGTTCCGGGCCAGCCTGTGGCTACATGGAGACCTGGTCTCAAAAAAGTAAAAAAAAAAACAAAAAACAAAAAAACACACTTGCCTTGGTGAGTGAATGAGTAAGTAGATGGGAAAACAAAGGAAGACAGTGATAGATTTTCTTTTATTTTAAAGCTCAACTCTGTGGAAAGTAGGTCTCTATTGAAGAACTTTTAATTTGCAGCTCACGGAAATTTAGAATGTCCCAAGGTCATGAGTGTCTCTATTTTTGTTTTGCTTATTATACTTTTCTTTGGGGTTATTTGCTGATTTATTTAGGCTTTCTTTTATGGATTGTTTGTTGCTTTCTTTGTTTTAATTTTGCTTTATTTAAATTGAGGCTCCTTTGGAAAAACTAACTTTGGAGGCGGTAAAAATGCTCTAAACCAAAGCCCTGGGGACCTGGGTGCTAATTCTCCTCTGTCACCAACAAGGTGACCTTTGAGATGGCTTCTCCTGAGTCATGCCATTGGTTTATTTACTCACAGATCTATATAATATGGTGATAAATGCAATGATCTCTTGAGCAGCTCTTCTCTGCCTCAAAGATTTGATATCTTGCTGAACAGAAAAGAAATACATTTTCTCATTGTCAGTTCACAGTTGTCTAAACTCAGTGCTGTGCACTAGTTTTCAAGGTGAGGAAGAATTCTCCTGGGCCTGGAGGAAGAGCTGGCAGAAGAGTCACAGGATGGGAAGGATTTCTTTGCTGAATGGTGACAGGTTTCAAGGGGATGAGGCTGGAAAAACCACCTGGAGCAGGAGGCCAGGTGGAGGGGGGGATCTGCAGTAGTGGGGAGGGGGAACTTTGTCTCAGAGGTAAAGGGGAATCTCTGAAAGAATTTCAGTGGGCTAGGGGTGGTCTGTTCTAGGAGTGGATGGAAGTGGAAGACCCTGGAAATAGGGACCAGCCTGGAGGTATTACAGATTGTGTGGGTAAAAAGAGAGGCCTTGAGTCAGGGCTGTGAGACAAGGAGAGGAAAGGGAGTACAAAGAATCAAAGAGAATTTTCAGAGTTCTTTCTTGGGTGGAGTCTCTACCTCACTCTGAAAACACAGGGGAGCAGAGCTAGAGTCAGTCCAGTCTTGGACATGTGGAGGTTGACAGTAGACCAAGGCTCAAGTGGACTGTTTCTTGGATGCCTGGTATCCTAAATTCAAATGGAGGCCAATCATGGGTGGAGGTGGAGGTTAGTAGTCTCACCTGTGAATAGGATAATCCAGAGGAAGCTTTCTGGGTAAGAAGATGCTGGTCCAGCACAGAATGTGAAGAGTACCTCTGTCGAAGGGGGACAAGCAGAGAGGGACCTAGAGGATGTGACCTCAAGAAGCTCTCGGGAAAGAGTTCACTATGTAGAATGAGGACGCCCTTGTCCTCACTGATTTTCAACTTGATGGAACTTGGAATCACCATGGAAATGAATTTCAGGAATGTCTGTGAGAGTTTGCCTGGATTACCTTAAGGTCATTGAAATCCCACATCCACGTGTGGGATGTAGAGCGGCCACTACTATTACATGGGGTGGGATCCCAGACTGAAGACAAAGGAGAAAGCAGTTGGGTACTACCATTTGTCTCCCTCTGCTTCCCCACCATGGATACAAATCCAACCAGCTGCCTCAAATTCTCGATGTTGTACTTTCCCCGCTGTGGATTCTAATCTGGATCTGGGAGCCAAAATAAACCTTTCTTCCTTAAATTGTTTTTGTCTGGGTATTTTGCCAGCAAAAGACAAGTAACAAATACAAGGGCCATCACTGAGATGAAGACTAAAAGTGATCCATCGTGTTGTTTAAGTGGATAGTCCTTGGGGAGCTGGGTGAAAGGATTTGCATGGGATACTAAGGATAGCTGTGAATCTGATAAGTGACTCACATGAAACAAAAGTTACAGTATACACTATTCTTTGAACTTTGAAAAAGGATGGAGAGGGGTTGGAGAGATGGCTCAGTGATTAAGAGCACTTGCAAAGGATCCGAGATCCATTCCTAACACCCACATGGTGGCTAACAACCATCTGTAACTGCAGTTCCAGGGAATCTCATGCCCCCCTCTGACCTCCATGGGCATCGAATGACACAGGTGCATTTACATACATGCAGGCAAAGCACTCATACAAATAAAATAAAAATAACAAATAAAATATTAAAAAAAGGAGGGGGAATAAATAGATGGTAAGTTCCAGGGTCTTCTAGGGTCATGAAAAAATATTTGAATGATGTGAATATGTTCTATGATAAAGAAAAAGAGAAGAGGAGAGGGCGGGGTTAAAGCTGGTATGTGTGTGTGTGTGTGTGTATGTGTGTGTATGTGTGTGTGTGTGTGTGTGTGTGTCTGTCTGTCTGTCTGTCTGTTTCTGTGTCTCTCTGAGTGTATATATGTAATGGTTCAGCCTTCCAAAGGAGAAAGGAAAGGATAAAGACAAAGTTATGTTTGGAAGGTTTGACCAGGCACAAGAGGAAGATGAGCAGAAACAAAAAAAGATATTTTCTGAGAGCCTTAATTTTCATGATTTAATCAGCACTAAGAGCACCTGTAATAGGATGGGACTTGAACTATGGGTTCGTAGTGAAGGTATAGAATAGTCTTTTAAGAATGAAAGGAGCTGGGTATGGTGGCACACGCCTTTAATCCCAGCACATGAGAGGCAGAGGCAGGTAGAGCTCTGTGAGTTCAAGGCCAGCCTGGTCTAAATAGTGAGTTCCAGGACATCTGAGGCTACAGGGAGACCCTGTCTCAAAAAGACAAAAAAGAACAAAAGGAGTTGTCAAAGATAGATGGAGAGGCTCTTGGGTGCCCTCTGAGCTTGGCCACCAGCACTTGCATTGACAAAGTAGTGGTTTGTTCAGTTGTGACATTGTCTCTGGTGGCCTTGAGCCTTTAGGTGTGAGAATGAAGAAGGTCCACATAGACATTGGCTCAGGAGGAAGATTTGCCGCTTTTATTTGGGATTTATAAAGATGTTGGCGTGTAAGGCTAGAGAGATGGCTCCACAGTTAAGACACTGGTTGCTCTTGCAGAAGACCTGGATTCAGTTTCCAGGACCCACATGGCAGGTAATAACCATATATATATATATATATATATTGTCTTTTTGAGACAGGGTCTCCCTATAGCCCCAGCTAGCCTGGAACTCACTCTGTAGACCAGGCTGGCCTTGAATTCACAGAGATCCGCCTGCCTCTGCCTCCCAAGTGCTAGGATTAAATGCGTGAGCCATCAAGCCTGGCTTTTTTTTTTTTTTTTTAAACAACCAGCTTTAACTCCAGTTCCAGGGTATCTGACACCCTGTTCTGACATCTTCAAGCACTGAATGACACTGGTGCACTTACATACATGCATGCAATACTCATAAAATTAAAAAAAAAACCCACGAAAATACTTCTTTAAAAAGGTGGTGGTAAGGGGCTGGAGAAATGGCTCAGCAGTAGTTAAGAGCACTGACTGCTCTTGCAGAGGACTGGGTTCGATTCCCAGTACCCACATGGCGGCTAAGAACCTTCTTTGGCTGGGCGTGGAAGCCCATACCTTTAATCCTAGCTCTCAGGAGACAGAGACAGGAGGATCTCAGTGAGTTCAAGGCCAGCTTGGTCTATGTAGTGAGCTCTAGGCCAGCTGGGACTAAAGGGAGACCATGTCTCAAAAGAAGAAAAAAAAAAGGCATTGGTGAGTGAAATTTAGGTTCCCTGTGCAGTGTAGATGGGGACCCTCCACATCTGCTCAATCTTCATTGTTGGCCAGGCACTATGTTAGGTGAAAGAGATGGTGATGTCAACAGGACCAGCAGTGCACTGTTGGACAATATGTATGACCTGAGCACCTGTGGGAAAAGCACCTCCCTTATAGTCCAATTCTACCTCTGTCTCTTAGCAAGCAGTGGCCCAAGGCCAGTTCACTCCCTCTCTGTTTTAATTTCCAGCCATGTAATTGATGGTAATGAAATTCACCTGGTATTAATGGGGAAGAATTGATAGTGCTTTCTGATCACCTTTTGGAAGCAAGGGAGAAGGCTAAATCAAGACTCAACACTATCCTTGGGCTCCGCAGCAGAGTCCGTAGATGGATTGTTCCTGTTGTGTTGGTCATCGTCGGGCCTGCCCACTCTGGGCTCTGGTGCCAAGGGCTTTTGAACAACATGTCCCCATCCCACACTGTTACACTGCCCCTTGCAGATGGGATTGTGATGATGGTTTGGGTCTGGCTGAGTCAGGACGCAGCTAGTGGTCATGGTCATGGTGATAGGTTATCTGAGCATTGCCACAGACCACACAGACAGCTGGCCAGAACTCCATTGCCGTCTGCTACCCAACTAATTTCCAGGACCTCCTCCCAGCTGGTCAGATGCTCTGCTGTCAAGGCCCACAGAATGGACTGTGGCCAAGTTAGATGTTTACGTCCTTCTGTGGGTTCTTGGTTTGAGAAACAAAAAGACATAGGCTTCTGCGGCCTCTACTTTAGGGAAAAGGAGGGTGTGATTGGATGTTTGAAGTATGACCAAAGTAAAGAAGGTGAACAAGGAGCATGTCACGAAGACAGAGCACCAAGGAAAAAGATATTTAGAAGCATGGCTGCCAGTTAGCTCTGTTAGCTGCTAACAGAACTGGTGAAGAATTTAGGCCAAGAATTTTGTAATGGTCATTCACTCTAATTATCTCACAACCCCAATTAGATTTCAATTCCAATTCATGGATGAAGAAACTGAGGCCCCAAGATAGTATGTCAAGTTTGTTGTGCAAAGCCTACTTACTACCCAGCCCTGTCAGAATCAGCCCTTAAACAGAGTTCACATTCCAAATTGTTTATTATATACGGGAAGAGTTTCTGAGGTCTGTTAAAGCTGATTTGCATAATTCATTTTTAGAACATTAATTAGCCAGGATGTGTAATAGTTCTTGTGCCAATTTGTGATTCAATTTCAAATGCAAATACAAATTAGCAAATGTTCTTCCCGCAGCACCTTAAGGAGGAAGCATTTGCTGCTCCAAGTGAGTATCAGTCTTTACATTTCTGAAATGATCACTGATAGAAGCAATAATATCCTCTCATTTGCAGGGTTGAGAAGAAAAATCCTCTAGTTTGGTAGAGGCTGAGTGAGTGAGAGGCAATTCTCTTTCAGTAAAAGAAAATACTACTTTAGGCATCGATCGATCTACCCATCCATCCATCCATCCATCCATCCATCCATCCATCCATCCATCTGTTTGATAGTACTGAGCATGCTCTTGGTGGGGGCAGTGGTGGCAAAGGGGATGCAGTGAGCCAAGACACAGATCTGAGGCCTGGTGCACTTGAAGAATGGAAACCATTCTGTACTGCTGGGAGCTGAGGTCCTTCGCAGGTGTGCTGTCAGGAGTGAGGTGATGGAAGAACTTGTGTGTGGTTGTGCTGTGTGGAATGCGCCCTGTAGGCCTGTCAGAACCCTGTTAGAAGAAGCTGGTTGGACTGCCATTTTAGAAAACTCATTCTGAGGATGAGTGGAAAATGCTAGTGAGCAGGAGACTTTAGAAGACTAGTTAAAGAATTATCAGATAATCTACCAGGAAGGGACACCACTAAGAAATACTTTGGGAACTCGGCCAGGTGGCCCATCCCTGTGATAACAGCATTCTAGAGGCTGAGGCATGCAAGTTCAGAACTAATGGAAACCCTGTCTTCAGATTTCAAAACTTAAGCCAGCACAGTTCAGCAATACTATTATTGGCAGGCAGTATGGGACATGCTTTGAAGATGCCTTGCTGTCCTTCAAGCTTGGCCGACCTTGGGCAGACTGCTTTAGTGTGATCCTATACAGAATGGTCACTGTAATAAAATCACTACCACAGTACAGGGATGATATTCTCATAGTACACACTTAAGAATTGGTAACTAAGCCTGGTGTGGTGGTGCACGCCTTTAATCCCAGCACTTGGGAGGCAGAGGCAGGTGGATCTCTGTGAGTTCAAAGCCAGCCTGGTCTACATAGCAAGCTCCAGGCCAGCTGGGACTAAAGGGAGACCCTGTCTCAAAAAGTCCAAAAAGAAAAAAAAAAAAAAGAATTGGTAACTATAGCTGGGGATGTAGGTTAGCTAGAAGAGTGCTTGCCTAGCATGCACAAAGCCCAGAGTTAAATATCAATCACTGCATAAAGTAAGAGTTGAGATACATGCCTGTAATCTTAGCACTTGGGGTGGCGATAGGAAGATTAGAAGATAAAAGTTCAAGGTTAACTTCAGTTACACAGGGAGTTGGAAGCCAGCTGGATGCATAAGCTCTGTCTCAAAAGAAAGAGGGAAGGAAGGAAGGAAGGAAGGAAGGAAGGAAGGAAGGAAGGAAGGAAGGAAGGGAAGAAGGGAGGAAGGAGGGAAGGAGGAAGGAAGGGAATGAGGGAGGAAGGAGGGAAGAAAGAAGATAATTGGCAGATTTGATGACTGTGGTGACAAGGGGAACAGTTACTGATGGATATCAGGAGCCCAAGAAAAAAAAAGGTAATATTTCTGAGCTGTAAGGTGAAATGGGGATATTATTCTTTATTCAGCAAAGGGGGAGATAGAAAAAGAATGGTGTGGAAAGGAAAGGGGCAAGCATTCATTCAGCACAGTCTGTTCAAGTTCTAGCAGAGACTTCTAAAGGTGCCCCTCCAGATCATCAACCCCTGTGGTGTTCTCAGCAAGTCCAAGTCTATATTTTCTTTTTCTTTTTTTTTTTTGTATGTGTATGAATATACTGTCTGCATGTAGGTCTGTGCACCCTTGTTGTGCAATGCCTCGGAGGTCAGAAGAGGGTGTCGGATTCCCCCGGAACTGGAGTTAAAGACAGTCCTCAGCCGGGCGTGGTGGCGCATGCCTTTAATCCTAGCACTTGGGAGGCAGAGGCAGGCAGATCTCTGTGAGTTCAAGGCCAGCCTGGTCTACAAAGTGAGTTCCAGGCCAGCTGGGGCTACAGGGAGATCCTGTTTCGAAAAGACAAAAAAAANATTGGTCTTACTTACAGAACAGTGGGTAAGAGCCTGCTTACAGAAGTGTGGGTACTCTGGAAAGTCTCCATCCAGTCACAGCTCCTGACTTCCCCACAATTGCACAAAATGATGCGAGACCCTTCCCACAGCTTTCTCTGCTTATAAAACTCCGAGTCCCTCCGCCTCATGCAGCTAGGGCCAACTGGTTGTTTGCTAAGAGTGGCTGGCCCTCCCTAACCCTTCTTTTTCCAGAAGGTCAACAGTCAACAAGTTTGTGAGGATCTAGGTAAACAGGTGCAACCAAGTCAGAGGGACAGTCCCATGCAACAGCCACTAAATTACATAAGAGAAAAAGACCACTCAGAAGGTCCATCCTGAGAGATGGCTCAGGGGTCAAGAGCACTGGCTCTGTTCTTGCAGAAGACCCAGCTTTGAATCCCAGCACCCACATAGCAGCTAATGACTATCTGTAACTCCAGTTCCAGGGATCGAAGTCATCTTCTACTCCGTCTAGCATTGCACAGCATGGGTGCCTGTATCATGCAGGCAATACCACATACACCTAAAAAAAAAAAAATAAAAATAATTTTCCTAAAAATTAAAAATAAACACCATCCTGTTGTGTCCCTTTGTGAACTCTGGAGCCATGCATCATCTAACTGCAATCTCACAAGAGACCCAAAGCAGCCAGTAGAACAACCGTGTGTTGGATCCAAAGTTGACCCATGGATGACAAAAGGCTGTGGACTTGTTGTAAGATGCTCAATTTTTCAGGCTTCTTATTTGCTGCAAATAAAAGTTTTCTGATTATTCCCTTTTTTGGTTTACTTCTTGGAAGTAGGGATTAAGTCTTTTTTTAATCTCTAGATTGTATCAAAGTAGATCAAAGTAGATACAAAATAAATGTCTATTGAGTATAGTATTAATACTAATCAATCCTCTTCTTCTATAGAGTAGAACAGACAAGGAATAAAAGACAGAAAATTTGTAATTATCTGAGCAATGTTTAAGCTTTTGCCATTTTTCTCCTTGCTGTGTGTCACTCTTTGGTCTTTTTGAGACAGGGTCTCTCTGTGGTCAGCTGCCTGGAACTCACTTTATAGTAGCAAGGTGGCCTTGAACTCTCACAGGATCACATTTCTGCCTCCAGTGTTAGATTAAAGCGTGTGCCACCACACCTGGCATCACTCAGAGACTCTTGTTCTCAAATAGTGCTTCTCCATTTGCTTTCCAAAAAATAATGGATAGCCAGACTTAGGTGCCACACACCCTTTAATCCAAGCACTTAGGAGATAGAGGCAGGCAGAGCTCTGTGAGTTCAAGGACAGCCTGGTCTACATTAGTGAGTTCCAGGCAACTGGGGCTATAGGAAGACTCTGTCTCAAAAAAGACAAAAAAAAAAAAAAAAAAGGTAAGGTGATGGAGAAGATTCAACAACTTGAGGAAAGAATTTTCTTTTTGCTTCTGTTAGTGTAATAAATTTCAGAATCTGCAGGGCATCCTCCCAACCCAAACATGAATCCAGAAAATATTGATTGTACATGTTGATTTACACATTGTCTTTTGAAGGAGACATGAGCCTCATGATAAGAGTGTCCACATCTGTGTTCCCAGCATAATACCATCCTGAGTTAATCCAGGATTTCTGGGGCATCCCAGGACATACTGAAGGCTGATCCTTTTAGAAGCCAAGATGACGCAACCCAGTGTCTTAATACTGTGTTTGAAAATATGAACTTGGGGGGCTGGAGAGATGGCCTAGCGGTTTAAGAGCGCCGACTGCTCTTGCAGAGGACCCGGGTTCGATCCCCAAGACCACCCACATGGCGGCCAAGAAACCATCTGAAACTCCAATTCCAGGAGAACTCCAGTTCCAGGGGAATCCAACACCCTCTATCTGACCTCCGCGGCATTGCACGACACGGGTGCACAACTTGCATGCAGACAGAACATTCATACACATACAGAAATAATAAATTAATAAAATAAAATAAAAAGAAAATACTGAACTTGGGGGCTGGGAGATGGCCTAGCAGTTTTAGAGCGCCGACTGCTTCTTGCAGAGGACCCGGGTTTAGAGACCGTCTTTTTTTTTTTTTCTTTCAAAGGGACCAGTCAGCTGCTGTCCAAAAGTGTCTCTGAGTACCTTTCTAGTCTGTGGCAGCTGGATGGCAGGCTTGATTCAAACCCACAAAATGGGACTCAAGAAAGAGTGAGTGTGACCTCGCCTATGTCTACCTACTCAGGACCACCGTCTAAACCCATTTCTTGTTGGGAAATAATGATATGGGGAGAAGCTTGGACTTACAGCTAGGGGTCTGGGTGGCCGGTGTTGGGTGGGCTTCCCTCTGTCTCTGCTGGGACAGCAGCATCCCGGGAAGTCCACTGCCTGAGACTTCAGCTCTGAATAGTTGCAGCTCTAGAATTCATCTGGCTAGGTGACCTCCAGATTCTCATCTGTACCCCATGGGTTCCCAAGTAAAACAGCTGAGATACAGACATGTCCCTCATCTGTGGCCTCAGACCTTGGACTACTTGGTGTCTTATCACGTGTTCCATGTGTGTATATGTGGATAAACATGGACACACGGCTGCCTATATGTGACCTTATATATTTGTACTTTTTTTTTTTTTTTTGGTCTTTTTGAGACAGAGTCTTCCTATAGCCCCAGTTGGCCTGGAACTCACTATGTAGACCAGGCTGTCCTTGAACTCACAGAGCTCTGCCTGCCTCTACCTCCTAAGTGCTTGGATTAAAGGTGTGTGGCACTAAGTCTGGCTATCCATTATTTTTTGGAAAGCAAATGGAGAAGCACTATTTGAGAACAAGAGTCTCTGAGTGATGCCAGGTGTGGTGGCACACGCCTTTAATCCTAACACTTGGGAGGTGGATCTATGTGAGTTCAAGGCCATCTTGGTCTATAAAGTGAGTTCCAGGCCAGCTGGGGTTACCACAGAGAGACCCTGTCTCAAAAAGACCAAAGAGTGACACACAGCAAGGAGAAAAATGGCAAAAGCTTAAACATTGCTCAGATAATTACAAATTTTCTGTCTTTTATTCCTTGTCTGTTCTACTCTATAGAAGAAGAGGATTGATTAGTATTAATACTATACTCAATAGACATTTATTTTGTATCTACTTTGATCTACTTTGATACAATCTAGAGATTAAAAAAAGACTTAATCCCTACTTCCAAGAAGTAAACCAAAAAAGGGAATAATCAGAAAACTTTTATTTGCAGCAAATAAGAAGCCTGAAAAATTGAGCATCTTACAACAAGTCCACAGCCTTTTGTCATCCATGGGTCAACTTTGGATCCAACACACGGTTGTTCTACTGGCTGCTTTGGGTCTCTTGTGAGATTGCAGTTAGATGATGCATGGCTCCAGAGTTCACAAAGGGACACAACAGGATGGTTTATTTTTTAATTTTTAAGAAAATTATTTTTATTTTTTTATTTTAGGTGTATGTGTGTATTGCCTGCATGTATACAAGGGCACCCATGCTGTGCAATGCTGACGGAAGTCAGAAGAGGACTTCCGATCTCCTGGAACTGGAGTTACAGATAGTCATTAGCTGCTATGTGGGTGCTGGGATTCAAAGCTGGGTCTTCTGCAAGAACAGCCAGTGCTCTTGACCCCTGAGCCATCTCTCAGGATGGACGTTCTGAGTGGTCTTTTTCTCTTATGTAATTTAGTGGCTGTTGCATGGGACTGTCCTCTGACTTGGTTGCACCTGTTTACCTAGGATCCTCACAAACTTATTGACTGTTGACCTTCTGGAAGAAAGAAGGGTTAGGGAGGGCCAGCCACTCTTAGCAAACAACCAGTTGGCCCTAGCTGCATGAGGCGGAGGGACTCGGAGTTTTATAAGCAGAGAAAGCTGTGGGAAGGGTCTCGCATCATTTTGTGCAATTGTGGGGAAGTCAGGAGCTGTGACTGGATGGAGACTTTCCAGAGTACCCACACTTCTGTAAGCAGGCTCTTACCCACTGTTCTGTAAGTAAGCCCAATAAACTCACTGGTCTTTCCAGACTATAGTTCAGCAAAATTGTGCCTTGATTTGTCATAGGGATCAAGGGAGGAAGGAGCTGAACATTGTTTGAGCCTCCCAGAAGGAGTTGTAGCAACACTAGCTCAGCCACATTTTCTAGTATGGCATCTCATTCCCCCAAAGCCCCAAGTTGGGATTTGGCTTTGCTTTATTTTCTTATTTTCTTTGTTTTTAAAATGTTTTTATTAGAATATATTAATTATACAGAACAATGGTTTTTATTATGATATTTTCATACATGTATTTCAATCACATTCACCCCTCCTCCTGTTGTGTCCCCCTTCCACTCCCAATGGGGGATTTTATTCAGTAGAGTAGCTAGACTTCCTGTATGCTGGCTGACTTCCAATAGTGTAGAAGCAGAATCATTAGCCAGTGTGCTAGAGCACACTGTCTATAATCCCAGTACTCAAGAGACAGAGGCAAGATGATCATCAATTCAAGGCTAGTTTGGGCTACACAGCTCAAGATACAATATCTTTCTCGTTCACACACAAAGTAGATGCTTAAAGGATCACTTTGGTATTGTATTAGTCACTTTTCTGTTGCTGTGATAAAGCACCATGACCAAGGAACTTATAAAAGGAAGAGTTTATTTGAGCTTATGATTGGTGGTTCCAGGGAACTAGAGTCCATTGTGGTGGGAGGCGTGGCGGCTGGATCTGGAGCAGCAAACTGAGGGTCACATCTCACAAAGAGTACAGGAAGCAGAGAGGGCAACTGTAGACCACAGAGGCTTGTTAAAACTCACTAAGCCTGCCCCCAGTGACACACTTCCCCCAGCATGGCCACACCTTCTAAGACCTCCAAAAACAGTGCCACCAACTGGAGACAAATGTCTGAATACTTACAGCCTATGGGGGACACTCATGCAAACCACCACAGGCATATCTTACTGGTTAAAGCAATATGGAGATTAGCCTACATTAATATAGGAGGGTCAACAAACACAAAGAGGGGGTGGTAATCATAGGAGAATATGGTATTAGGGTGCATTTGTTTGAAACCAGACATGATACATAGGTAGATTGTCTGTCTTTGTAAGCAAAAAGTAATTGTGACACTGATTTGGATAACTGTTATAAGCCAGCCTTACCAGCAAAGCCTTGGCATATACTGTAATCTTCACAGCACACTCCACTGTGGAAGGTTGCTCTTTTCTTTAAATTTAAGGAAGGTAAGTTTACCTAGCTGGAATTGGTAACAAGCTCTGTAGTTAAACTGTATCTGACTACCCAGCTTATCCTTCCTTTTCTGTAAAGTCCACCTTTGGAACTATATTAGCTTTCCATTATAATTAGTACCAGAGATAAATCAGCTTGAAAATAGAAAGAGTTTATTTTAACACATAGTTGTGAAGGTTTTAGCTCATGAATAATTGGCAACATTGCTTTGGGCCTTTGGCACCACAGTATATTATGGTGGGAGCACATAGTCGCAGTAGAGACTCATTTGCCTCATGTCTAGGAATTGAGAGAATAAGACTCCATCTTCCAGTCCCTGCTGAAGGCACTCCTCTGATGATCTAAAACTTTCACTAGGCCCTATCACTTAAAGATTCTATCATCTCCTAGTAGTACCATGTTGAGGAACAAACTCTAGCACTTGGATCTTTGATGGCCATTCAGATGCAGACTACTACAGTGACTAATGCTTCAAGAGATCCTTAGATGCCAGGACATAGTAACTCACTGTGCTGATAACTTTAGTTATCAACTTGACACACCTATATAGAGGGGGCCTCAACTGGGAACATGTTTCCATTGGACTGGCCTGTGGCCACGTCTGTGAGGCATTTTCTTGATAGATGTGGGAGGGCCCATTTCACTGTGGATAGTGTCACTCCTGGGCAGGTTTTTCTGTATTGTATAAGAAAGCAGGCTGAGCATGGGCCAGGGGAGCAAGTCGGTAAGTTAGTGTCCCTAGATGTTCCTTAGTGCAAGTTCATCCAATAGGGTCTAGTCAGCCTATATAGAGTCCTTTCCTTTAAAAAGATCAGCTCTTCACAGTTTGAGGTGATGGGAAACAGTTTCTCCTGCTTCTGCATTGCTGTAGACATTCTCATTCGTATTCCTGGTCAGTCCTCACACCAGATCTTGGTGCCCATTCCTATCTCCAGAGGAAAATAGGTTCAGAGAGGTCAAGACATGTCCTTGAAATCACAGTCAGGATGTGATGAATTCAAATTTTGTTTTGCTTCAATCTAAAGTCTCCCTACCCTTCTTTCCTAAATAAAATCTTGTTGCTAAAGAAAAAAAAAAAAAAAGATCAGCTCTTTGCCGGGCGTGGTGGCGCACACCTTTAATCCTAGCACTTGGGAGGCAGAGGCAAGTGGATCTTTGTGAGTTCAAGGCCTGCCTTGTCTACATAGTGAGCTCTAGGCCAGCTGGGACTAAAGGGAGACTCTGTCTCAAAAAGACAAAAATGAAAGAATAGATAAAAGATCAGCTCTTCCTCACTGAGCAGTAATCAGCTGCCAATAATTCTTCAACTATGGTTATTGCCCATTTCTACAGTTCTGTACATTTCTACAGTTCTGCTTGAGTTTGCATAGGTGTTGTGGGTGCTGACACCTTTGCTGTAGGTTCATGTGAGCAAGGTCCCAGGAACTTGTAGGAGTCCCTTTCCATATGGTCATGCACCTCCTCCCTGGCTCTCAGAACTTTTCTGCTCCCCCCCCCCCTTAAATGGTTCCTGAGCCTTGTATGGGTGAAGTTTTACATGGGAGTCCTGTCCAAGGACTCACACTCTGTAGACTCTTACCTTCTATGCTTTGTCCATTTGTGACTTTTTGGGTTCATGGCCCTCTGTTGCATGAGGGAGCTTCATTAATGAGAGTTGAAGGATTGATTCGTGTCTTCTTTACCACTTGTTCTATGTTCCATGAGCCTTAGGTGTAGAGCTTGCATTGTAGATGTGCCGCTTAGGTTTGGGCCAATTTACAGACAATAACTGTGTATGACCAGTTGTGGTACTCTGTAATACTCTCCATCTGGCACAAAAGAAGTTTCTTTGATGAGTGGTGACTGTGATACTTGTCTGTAAATATAAAGATACATATTTTGCACATAGTAAGATATTACATTTTTCTAGGGATGTGACAGCCTTAAGGTTTTCCTCTAAGATCTATGACCTCTCCAGTCATGTGTATTTGGCTATGTTTACAGTGCCACAAGTGAGTTTCCTCCCATTGAGTGGGCTTTAAGTCCAAAAAGGCAGCTGTTGATTACCCCCAAGATAAAAGTGCCACTACTGCAGCAATGTCATTTGTTGTGTCAGTCGCTGATGTGGTTATTTGGCTTAGAAGCCGGCGTTGGACCATTGATTGATGTCCTCCGTTGTCAGCTTGCGTAGTGCTCTCCAAAGCTATGAGTGCTAGCTTTCAGGTCAGGTCTAGCTCCATTGCTCCAAATCCTGTGTCTGAAGAATGTCCCATCTTCAGCAATAGGGTCTTACCTTTAAGTCCTGGGAGGCAATCAAGTCTGTGTAATTTAGGGAGTCTCTTGGACTACCCTGGCCAATAACTCAAAGAAAGGTTTCTCCTGTCTGGTACCATTTCCTGATATGTAGCCTTCAGCTGTACATATGGACTCATATAGAGACACTGTATGTGTAATTTGTTATTAGCTTGTTGAACTAATATGATTCCCTCTGTTTTTTTTTTTATACTAGCTAGGCATTATTATCTCTTCTCTCTCTCCCCCTTCCTATCTAACCCTCCCTCTTTGCCCTCCTCATTTAAAGTGTCCACATTCTCTCCATTTCTCCCTTGATAGTACCTGTCTCCTATGTCCCACCTCTTTTGAGCTCCTTCTTCTCCTTTATCCCCAAAGTTCCCTGTATAGCCCTCCCTTTCCCCTCCCACTTAAATACCCCCACTTTATCCATTTCCCCTTAGTAACCCCTGTCTCCTACTGTTCTCTCTCAGATTCCTTCTTTCCCTTTACCTCCCTGGTTCCTTTCCATTTTCCTGGTTCCTGTAGTTACATCAGGATATACACTCACATGTAAAGATTTGGTGCTAGGATCCACATATGAGGGAGAATATATGTCATTTTTCTGAGTCTGTGTTACTTCACTTAATATAACAATTTCTACTTCCATCCATTTATCTACAAATTTCATAATTTTTTCCTTCTTTACTGTTAAGTAGAACTCCATTGTATAAATGTATCACTTTTTTTTTTTTTTTGGTCTTTTTGAGACAGGGTCCCCAGCAGTCTTGGAACTTACTATGTAGACCAGGCTGGCTTTGAACTCACAGAGATCCCCCTGGCTCTGCCTCCGAGTGATGGGATTAAAGGCATGCACCACCACTCCTGGCACCACATTTTCATTATCTACTAATCAGTTGAGGGACTTTCATCTCAGCTATTGTGAAAAGAGCAGCAATAAAGAAAATGAATACACAAGTGTTTCTGCAATAGGATGAGTCCTTTGGGCATATGCCAAAGAGAAGTATTACCAGGTAAAATGGTAAGTTAGTTATTTATTTATTTTATTATTATTTTTTTATTTATTCATTCACTCATTTATTTAGGTCTTTTTTAGACAGGGTTTACTTGTAGGCCCAGGCTGGGCTTGAACTCACAGAGATCCGCCTGCCTCTGCCTCCCAAGTGCTGGGATTAAAGGCATATACCACCATGGCCAGCCATTTTTATTCTTTAGGAGTTCTCCACACTTCTTTCCATAGGGGTTTCACAAGTTTGCAATCCCATTAGCAGTGAATGAGTGTTCCCCTTTCCCCACATCCTCATCAGCATTTGTATCATTTGATCTTAGCTAGTCTGACTGGGGTAAGATGAAATTTTAAAGTTGTTTTAATTTACATTTCCCTAATTACTAATGATACTGAACACTTTATTTATTTATTTATTTATTTATTTATTTATTTATTTATTTATTTATTGAAACAGATTTCCCTGTAGCCCCAGTTGGCCTGGAATTCTCTATGTAGACCAGGCTGGCCTTGAACTCGCAGAGATCTGCCTGTCTCTGCCTCCTAAATGCTGAGATTAAAGGCCTGAACCAGCACGCCTGGCTGGACCTTGAACTTCTTATCCTCCTAGTTCATCTCCCAATTGCTGGGATTATGAATGTGTTACCACACTCTGTTTATGTTGTGATGGGAATCAAACCCAGGGCTTCACGAATGCTAGGTAAGCATTCTACCAACTGAGCTATATCCCCAGGCTTGGTGTGTAATTGTTTTTATGTGTTATATGATGATAGTAATATTGCATTATAATTTTCCTCAGAGATGGATGGATGGGGTGATTCTATAGACCAAAGAAGACTAGAGTGGATTTCATAGCTCTGAAACCTAGATCGTCACATTTCTCTAAGCTTTCTCTGGTGATTTGAGTAAGAATGTTCTCCAAAGGCTTGAAGTATTTGGACATTTTGTCCCCAGTTGGTGGTGCTGTTTTGGAAGGTGTTAGGAGGTGTGGCCTTGCTGGAGGAAGCATGCCATTGAGGGTGGGCTTAGAGAGTTCCTAAGTCTTGCCAGATTTCTAGTCCCACTCTGCTCTGTGCCTGCTTGACAATGTGGTTGCTTGGCTTTGTGCTCTGGCCCTTCCTTTTGCCATGCCTCCCCTTCCATTATGAACTCCTGCCATAAGCACAAATAAACTCTTCCTGCTCTAAGTTGCCTTGGCCATAGTGTTGTATCACAGCAACAGAAAAGTAATACACCATCTCAATATTTTCTATTCTTTCCCAGTCAAGGCGATCTCTAAACCTGGGAAGACAGCGAATTCAGTTTATATTGTGATTCAATAGCTGGTAAGATTGAACTTAAAGTCTCATCTTATTTTTCACCTACCCTGAAAATACAGAAAATTAATTTATTAATTAATTTTTATTTTACGTCTATGAGTGTTTTGTCTACAAGTATGCAAGTTCACTCATATTGTACAATGCATGTGCAATGCCAGCTGTTTAGAACTGTCATTAAGAATGGTGGTTAGCTGCCATATGTGGCTTAGGAACCAACTGGGGTCTTCTGCAAGAGCAACTAATTCTCTTACCCTCTGAACCATCTCTCCAGCCACAAATTGGAGTTTCTTTTAGGGTTAGCATATATACTTTCTGGTTTCCAAATTTCTGCTGTCAGTGTTATATGTATTTACTCTGTAGCCCAGGCTAGCCCCCAGCTCACTCCCCTGCCTCCTCTGCCTCTGCCTCCTAAGTGCTGCAATTACAGGTGTGTGCTACCACGTCTGTAATCTCAGCAAGCATTTGCAGTTGGATCTATCGTTCTCCTCACATAAAGCATCAGGTAGAACCCAAAATAGCACTTCTCTATTGATGAGAGTGTCTGGAATGATTGTTCTCAGCCTCTAGCTTGATGTCTCAGAACTTTGTTTTCAGTTTCCCCGATGTCATAGACCACAGGCTGTAACCTGTCTTGACCCTGCAAAGCCGCAAGCTGTGGCCTACCAATGTGGCATGGTCGCAATCTCAGGTTCACAATTCTGCAAACTGGTTGTTCAGAGTCCAATGCTATGGATAGCATGAGCTGTTGAGTTCTAGCTGCTACTGCTACCTGCACCTCAGCTTTTCAGGAAATCACAAGCCTGCTGTAATTAACACCCCAGGCCCCTGGGAGGCCACAGTTGTTGCTTCTGCCTGTTCCTCCAGTCAAATCCTCATGAGCCACTGTGGTTGCTGAATGTGACTGCCACCCTTCAAGCCAGAGCCTCGAGTGCTGCCTGCTGCCAGCACTCCCTGCCCTTTGCTTTGCTTACCCTGGATCTGTGCTCCTGGAGCAGAATCTCAGGAGACCACACCTGCCTCCCACTCTGTTGCTGCTGCTGGAAGACAACACAGGCAAAACAAGCTGCCTTCTCTCTTTCTGCTGCCTTTCAGTTTCCTGGCAATGCCTCAGAATCTAAAGCCAGCTGACAAGGGAATCTGGGCTGTGTGTAGTTTCCAGGCTTCTAGCCTCTTGCAATTCAGAGCAGAGCAATTACCAGGCACAATACAGAACTGAAAAGGAGTGGAGCAAAAAATGAGCGCAATTGTCTACCTTCATCAATGTGTGGATCGCAGCTCTTCAGTTCCTCTCATTGTGGCATGGGGTCTGCTTCCACATCTCTCGGGTTTGGGATTGTCCTGTGATATCCTTTGGTGGATAAAATAATGTTCAGTAGAAGAGAAGGTGCCTCAGTTCTGAGCCTAAGTCTTTATGGCCCTGTGTGTTTCCACTCACTCTCTTTGAATTATGCTTCTGCCTAAGAAGTCACCTCTGTTGGTGTGTTGGAGGTGAAGAGCCAATATGGAGCAAGGACAAGTTCCCTAGGTGGAGTTGTAGCCTGTAGTCAAAATGGCAGCTTGCCATAGCCAAGAAGACCAATTCCAGCCTTGTAGCTTATTCTGAGACTTGTGATTTTAAACCAGTAACTTTTGGAGTAGCTTGTTATATGGCAATAGCTAACTGACACACTGTTCCTAACAGTGCCAAGTTTGGCAAAGAAGAAACAATGCTTATAGAATGGAAGCAAATGACAAAATATTGTGTACTTATTTCTTGTTGAGTTACATGGTATACCACATTCAATGGGTTTCTAAGAAGAAAATTTCAGTAGTTCAAGTTTTCAAGAAGTCTTCCAACAGGTAGTAAACTTGAGCTAGGCTTGAGAAAAGTAAGAAAAAATTCATTTGATCAGATTAGAGAAACAGCATGAGAACTAAGAGGTTTATACGGACAAAGCCTAGTGCATCGAGTGAAAATTCAGACGTCATTATAATACTCTCTTTCACAATAGCAAAGAGCTGCAAGCAACCCGAGTGTCCCTCAACCTACGAGTGGATAAAGAAAATGTGGTATATCTATACAATGGAGTTCTAAACACCAGTAAAGAAAGATGACATCATGAAATTTGCAGGTAAATGGATGGAACTAGAAGCCATTATGCTAAGTGAAATAACACAGTCCCAGAAAAACAAATGATGTATGGTGTCCCTTATTGTGGATCCTAGCACCAAATCTCTATTTGTAAGGCAAACTGAGTAATTCTTTTTTTTTCTTTTTTCAGTAAATATAATACCTGATTATATATATATATATATATATAT